>JAVTVY010052042.1:0-26543 GCA_036873755.1 Hanleya hanleyi | reverse complement strand
TTCATCAAGTCTTTGTGAATTGGGACTCGTCCGGGCTGGATCTCGGTTAATATTGTAGGGACAAGTATGGAATTTGCAGGATATGTGGTGAGTGCCCTGTAGTTGTGCAGCGTGAAGTTTCTCCACGTTTCGCATATATTTTCAAGAGTTGTGGCTCTTTTTTCTTCAAATCTTTGTGAATTGGGACTTGTCCGGGCTGTATCTCGGGTAATATTGTATGGACAATTATGAAATTTGTAGCATATGTGGTCAGTGCCCTGTAGTTGTGCAGCATGAAGTTTCTCCACATTTCGCATATATTTTCAAGAGTTATGGCCCTTTTTTTCATCAAATCTTCGTGAATTGGGACTTGTAGGGCTGGATCTCGGTTAATATTGTATGGACAAGTATGAAATTTGCATGATATGTGGTCAATGCCTCATAGTTGTGCAGCGTGAAGTTTCTCTGCTTTCGGTTATATTTTCAAGAGTTATGGCCCTTTGTTCATCAAACATAACTGAATGGGATATATTTATTTGTCCAAGCTGGATCTCAGTCCGTAACTGATTTGGACCGGGAAAATGGCTATAAAATTGTTATTCTACATTCCAAAGCAGACCACATAGGTCCTGAAGTATGAAATTGGCCCAAAAAGAGTGAATTAGTTGCAAAATTCAAAGTTTTTGGATTTGGCGAAAGCCAAGGGCGACCATCTTGCATTAAAACATTGTATTATTACTTGTTGGTCGATCTTGGAATATGTATTATGCGAGGCATGCCGAAAAAAGTGACTGAAACAAAAAAAATTATAATTAGCCAAATTAGGCCTCCACAGACCAATACAGAATAGAACAATGGCGGAGCAGTGTCAGATTAAAGCAGAAGGGGGGGGGGGGGCGGGCATACCATTGAGCAATCTCTGATTCCTTCCTTGCTGTGTTACATACAGATACTGTTGGGAATATCACTTCTCTGAGATGAACTGGCTCTGATTGTCTGTCCATCCATCCGTGTGTTAGTGTATCCATCCGTTCTTTTATCTGAGTTGTGACTTGGGTTTGCATTTCACATGCCATAACTCTCTGCTATGCATCCAAACTTCTACACCCATAAAAAACATCTTGGTCTAGACTGTTAAGGGGCTGAGGAGTTGTAGCACCTCTGGTGCCTCATTTTTTTTTGGGACCTACATCATCGGCTTTCCCGCTTTCCTGGCCCCGAACTGTCAGATCGTTATCTACTGATGTGATCTTTGAACCGGACTTGACGTCATGGCGCCTCATTTACGCAGCATTCCCCACCCTCAAATTCAACACCAACCTCAATGGGGCAGAATGGGTGTTTTCCCTGCTACTGACATGCTTATAAATTTCAACTGAAACACAACAGATGAACAACAACGATAAAAATATATAAATATATGTGAAATTACGAAGTGCTGGAATTAAAGACAAATTGTAAAACAATACCTGGATTCATCTATATTTCTCTTTGGATTTCAGAATGACGTAGCAAAGAGTAACTGATGGTTTTCAAGAAGTACACAGCTACCCTTTTAGGGGTGGTACTGCTAATAAACAGGGCAATATCACAGTGTGAGTATAGTAAGCATGGTAACGGGATCCATTCAGAATAGTCCACAACTGGAAATTACAATTAGTTTCAAGTTGAAAGGTGTCGTAGCTAGAGTATTGACAAGGATATAAAATCTGCCTGTCCATATACCACATTTGGCAAGATAATTTTGGATAGGCCATATTCCTATTTTTCGAATCTCTCCCATGTAAAATTGGGCTAAAATTATGCAGTAAATTGTCGAGCATAACAATGGGAAGTACTCGTACCGGCTCAACAGAATATGTCTTTCTGAAAGGGTAGGGGGGAGGACAATTTTATTCCCTATACTTCCAAGGAACTTTTTCATTATTTTCAGTATCTCGCCCACCAAACATGATCCTTATGCCTAATGAGACAATCTACTTCATGAGGGGAGAAAGAGCAGAGTTGCCATGCAAAGCAGAAGGAGAGCCTTTTCCAGAGTGAGTTGACTACTACTACTACTACTACTGAAAAACGTGCTGTATTCGATTTCGCACCTCGATCCACCTCGTTTGTTTATTAAGTTCTGCTCAGTCATAATTGGCCTTGTGGTATTGTTGTCATCATGTACCTCCATCCGTATGTTCACCCATAGATCTCTTTCTCATTACCACTATATCTCCAGATCGACTATACATGTTGTCATGGAGCAGAGGCCTATGGAAATAGGTACTCCTCTCAAGAATGAGAAGAATTTCAAATCACACGTGCTTGTGGTCAAGGAGCAACAGCCTTTTGAAAAGGGCGAGATTGGCCCATTTTTCGTATGTCATAAGGTCAAAGTATGTTAACATGGTCAACATTGTATAAACAATAGTTTCTCAATCACGTCTTTGTTCCGCCATCGTGGTGATTGAATATATTTCCTGGCTCTACTTTGATTTATTTCGTTATTTTAATCGTAACGGTTGATATCTAATTTTTGCTTTGTGATCGTGTGATGAATTCCCGACATGAATTTTCTAAGAATTTCCAACAAATAAAAATTTCGCACTGGGGCTTTCGGGTAGGGATGTTTCTAGATGCGCGATTCGCGACCAATCGTGCATCTCTTAATAATATTAGGCGAGCGATCGTGCACCTCAAATACGAAAGATTGCCATGGGTGGTACAATCGAAGATAAAAGAGATAGATTGAGTGGTATGGCAGCCATATTGGAGTGACAAAGATTCTTAAAACATCTCCTTAGCCAAAACGGGTTAACCGATTGCTCGGAAACTTGGCATATAGATGATCCTTGATCCACGTCACGGTCAATGTGATTAAGGCAAGTCCGTTGATTATAAATGGCCATCAGGGACCAATCAAAATTGAGTGATTTTCCAAGTGACAGATTTTAAAACTGACTACCTATATGTCACCTATCCATCAAGAATATTCAAAATTTAGGTTTCAAAGTCACGTGATTTGGCCGCCATCTTCAAGTTTGTCAAAAAGAAAAAAATTATCGGAACTTGAAAAGGCTAAAACTCTCGACAGGAGATTGATACCACATTGAACTAATTCATGAGCATGTAGACATTGTCTAGAATGTCTAGCTGTCTTGATTGGAACCCATCAACACTGCTTGTAGTTCAAGTGTAGAAATTGTATTCCCTTTTTTCTTCAGGTTTACGTGGAAGAGAAACGAAATCAAATTCGAACCAAGTGGTAATGACGACAGATGGGTCAAGCTTCCAAACGAGGGCACACTGGTTGTGAATAGTCCTGAAGAAAAAGACGAGGGCATATATCAATGCTTTGCCACCAACCAGCACGGCACAGCCCTGTCCTTGAAAGTCAAGTTGAGACAGGCCAAACTAGATTCCTTTCCCGAGGCGACCGACAGAAACTATTACATGAGACTGGGGGAGCCGGTGACCCTTGGGTGCACTCCGCCAGAGAGTCTACCACCAGGCCAGGTTGATTGGATCCTGCGTGACCAGAACGGAACATATCGGGCAATCGATTTTGATTGGCATATTACTATGGATCGCTTTGGTAAGAAAGTAATTCCCAAATCCGCAATCTGCACTATAAGTATTTGAGCAGGTTTCCGTTGGGCGCTGCTAGGGATTGTGTAGATGTTACAGTTTGAAATCCATATAAGATATTGATGGATTTTATGAAAATGAGATTTTGTGATGAGCTAACTTTATGCGGAAATAGTCACAGAGCTCTCAGTCTTTCAAATATAGTATTGCTAATTTATAGCATAAAGCGAAGTGTTAAAGTTTTCAGAAATATGGTTACAATAGGAACATGTTACTAAGTGGCTTTATTTTGGTAATTCTGTTGGTTATGGAGAATCGTTTTACTCGGTATGCAGTAACATGGGTCTATGTGATTCAGAGTCAACAATAATATCTCTCCCACCAATTAAGTTCCTGAAATAAAATTCTTGGTTACTGGTTGCTACTGTAACCATATTTCTGATACCATTAGTAACCAAGCCACAAACGTGATATCCCAATAAGCTATAAACATTATGTTGGCGGAATGCAAAAGAGTAAGAAATCTCAAGTATTTTAGAAAGTTAAAACAGAAGATGTATACCATTATTTGTCTATTTCATTATCTCTAGTTCTCTAGTTAATTGCATATAAATTTTTTGTAATAACAACCAGTAGGAATATTTTGATGGAATAAAGATTCTCATAGGAAAAGGACAACATTATATACCATTCTCCAAGAATTATGTTATTCTCTCTGAAAACATGCCTCAATTCAACACTTACTGCAATCTCCCCAGATCTCGCCCTATAGTCTCGCGCATGCGCACGCCAACTTCCTTCTCCATTATCTCATCTCGCAAGATGAAGTCGGTGTTTATACATCCAGCTCCGTGACAGTTGAGATATTTCGACGAGTCACCAAGTGTTGGATTACGTTACTGATTAGGAATCGGATTACTGATTATATCCAAGAAGTCCTTTGGGGAGTATTATTTACCGATATGGCCTCAAATATGTTCTGCATCTCCGGTGGTTTATTGAAACCTTTGTACGATCCACATTTGAACATGTGAGACATGCCGTAATGGCGTCATATGTCTATGGGACAATGTTTGTGAAGAGTGCAACCAATGGTCCGATGACTTATTACATGTCTATCTAAGTGGTACTCGGGCTAGCATGAGTGCTTACGTTCTGGTGCCTCTTGGTTTCAGTCGACCTGATACTTATGTAGGAAAAAAGGAGATTAGTAGGCCTGCGGAATCTTTGGGTCTGTGCTGACTGTTGGTATTAAAATAAAAATACAAAAAGCATTCTCCCGTCCGTTAGTTCCTTGCCTTTGATGTGTCAGTTACTTCTTGAGAAATCTGAACGTTTTAGCAGTTAGATATCAGACGGCAGGTACTTCCCATGGAATGGCACATTTTCCAGACATAGTGTAACAGTTAGTCTACATCTGGGAATTGCCTCTATTTATCTCACTAGTTCCGGGTCCGTGGTACAAGCAGTGGATACTTCACCGCACGATTGTCCAGACCATTCTTGCGAAGGTCCTCCATAACTCACACACATACACGCACACGTGTGTAGTAATCTTTTGTCCAGTAACGGCCGTGATTCTCGGAACTTCTGGATCCTTCGGGGAGGTATCAAGACGACTTCCGCTATGATACAGCCTATTCAGTCAGCCCAAGTTGTTAGTTTACCATTGCTAGTCGGGCTGTTTCACATCAACGTGTGCAACACCTCATGGAAAATCTTGCACAGGTGGGATTGCTAGTGGAAGATGGCCGCAGAATGGGAAAATCCACCAGGCCTTCTTTTTTCGCTATTTACCAATCAATGTAGACGGTCTTTGAGTTGGTGTGGTTTGAGGACCATTAATCCATCCGAGCCATTTAGAGATTCACTGCTGTATCTCTAATGAATAGAAATTTGATACCGTCTACAGTAATAATAATAATAATAATAATGATCTTTTTTTACCCTCCGTAGCCAGCTTGGCTATACGCCAATCTTCCACTGGGCCGACACATTCATACACAGAAACATATCTCACAACCATACGTGTGGTTTTTACGGTGTGGGAGGAAAGCCGGAGTACCCGGAGCGAAACCCACGAGCACGGCCTGGGACCAGAAACCCAATCTCACATACGACCGAGTCGACGCCATGCGGAATCGAACCCGGGCCGCATTGGTGAGAGTCCGAGATGTTAACCACTGGACTAACCGTGCAGTAGAAAGATTGCGCAGCCTATTATTCTAACTATTGGCATTTACCCATCGACTGATTCAAATTTTGACTATCATCATCAATTCGAGTCAGTCAGTTTCTCCTAAGTTAGTAAGTAAAATGCATTCATGCACTTTGTAGTTTAAGGATCCACCCTTTGAGCCGACCAGTACATTTGATCTCTAGTTGGCCCTTGATTCGGCAGCTCGTGTGTCAGAGCTTCGTGCGCTCCATGTAAGGACAATCAGACATTCCATGAATTGGAACAGGTGGTGCTTGAAACAGTTGCAGCGTTGTGGCCGAGAATCAAACAGTTCACACTATGTCGAGAGTACGATTCCAGCCTCATCTGGTTTTCTTTCGTCCGGTCTCGAACCTGGAATGGTAATGTATTCGGTTCGAAAACTGGCGTCTTACACGAATCGAACTAGATTTAAGAGTGGGTGGAGGCACCTGGTTATCCCTTTCTATCCTGGAGTAAACAAGAAATTAGCAGTAATACTATTTCGAGTTGGCCCATTATACGATTTCTCTAACGCACTCCACGGCTAGGGTGAGGCAAGACGCGCCTGTTCAGGTCCCAGGTCACGTTATTGGAGCTCTCGTAGCGTCTAATTATACGACCGCTGTGGACTAATAGCTCTGTGACTGGTGTAAGGAGGGCGTGTGTTTGGTCAAATACGACCTTTGTCTCTTTCTATCTCCGTGACATGACGTTGTCATGTGACGACATCTGTTCCATTGGAACCCTTATGACTGCACTGAGGGTGTCCACGAGTCAAAGGCCAGTAAGATTAAAATCCGGACGACAGATTTTACCCTGTTTTAAGGGTGAGTATTTCTTTGCTTTCACTCCCTTTCTAGGAAAGAAGAGGGAGGGGGTAGACATGCCGCTCATGTCAAAAGTCAAAAAACGGCAGGAGTATGTATAGACAATCTCAAAATTATGATGCTACTGGTGATCTCTTAGGTCCTCTCTGAGGTTGAGATCTCTGATTTCTTATCTGACAGTCTCTGTTACGCACTTTAAGTCACGTTTTACTACGCGTGATGCCCACCATCCTATCTATGGCATTCCATGCAATAAGTGTTGAAATGAGGTAAGTTTTCAACGCAAATAATATGGAAATTTTGCAAGTGAATTTCATGTTATTATGCTGAAACTTACCTCACTTCAAGTGATGTCCATCCACCTGCTCCTCTGTGTGACACCGTTATCCAAGGTCGAACTCAGATGGAGAAGGAATTTGACGTGCACACGGGCGAGATTACTTGGCGAGATCTGGGGATAACGAACTGCGAACCGCGGTCTAACTTTACGAACGTGGGAGAAGAATTCATTTTTTACCTCCGTCGATCAGACGGAGGTCTAGGAGCGCAACGTGAAATCTCCCGCCAAATAATTGTCATATGGGGAACCCACGACTCATAGTATTTCCAATAGGGATCGTCATGGTTCCCGACGAAATATTGAATTTTCTTTGGACACAAATGAATGCTTACGTCACAAAAGGTGTGTATCCTTTGCAGCGCTTCCACCGGGTCTCTTTATTCGAGGGTACTAAACTCGCGCGTGTACAGTATAGCTTCGCGCTGGTACAGATTGCCGGTTTTCGACGAAGACAAACCTGCGCTTTCATAAAGAGTAAATTTTCACGAAAGAAAAACTCGCATTCCAGATAGTATAATTGGAAACTTCCTCGAGAATCTCTGAATCGGCAAAAAGATAAAGGACGAGTGTCATTCACCAGGATGCGAGTCGGAAGTGAGAAGTCAAATTCAAAGTCAGAGGTCAAAAACGTAAAACTCCGAAGAACTCTCTCGGCTTTTTCTTTTCTTTTTTTTTTTAGTTGGGGGGTGAGGGTTGGGGAGATAGCGACTGAAAAAATATATCTTCCCATGCTTCAATCGTTATCTGTGAATCCGATCAACAACCTAGCCGGATAATCTGTCAAAAATTATCCGTCGTCTAGGTAAGGTTGAAGGGTCATCGGAAGCTCGAACTGTGATACAGGCAAAAACTGTTGTTGTTGTAGTCTGAAAAAATAACTCTGCCTCACGAGGCGCTCTCTCGGCTTTTTCTTTTCCTTTTGTTTGAAGATTGGGGGGGGGGGGAGATAGCGACTGAAAATATATATCTTCCCATGATACTTCAATCGTGCGCTCATGAATTCCACGGAAAAGCGGACATTGCTAAATAGCCCTTTTTCGCATAAAATTCACTCCACATTCTGTCGTAGCCCCTATATTAGCATGCTGTTTGTTCTATTCGCTTCCTATGATCCCCGGGAACAAGCCAATAATAGAGAAGATGTGTTTTAATAGCGAAATATTTTTCCCGCAATTTTTTAACATGAAGAACTCGGGAAATTCTAAATTGTCAAAGATTGCACTTTACTGAAAACTATACTATTTTGAAACATCTGCAGAAAAGATATGCATGTGGCGGGAGCTGTATACCTTAGTAAAAATAAGAGGTCAGAGTTTTAATTTTCTAAGTAGAAGAGATAAATTCACTCTAGGAATATTTTTTTGAAGAAAATGTGTAATTAATAAAGCACTTTTACCGATAAGATTTAAAAGCGCACTCGTGATTCCATCACGATTTTTTGTCGATTCCGTCACGGACTAGATTTAACCCCTGGGATGATCCAGTCGCGTTTTTCTCACGATGAAAAAAATCTTATCATCCTTGGGTACTGTATGTTAGTAAGAGATGTCATATAAGAATAGTCAGATTGAAACAGAGCAGCAAAAAAATAGACAAGCAATACTAGTCAAGAGTCATGTCCGTTTCAGGTGATTCCGTCACGAACATTTCGAAGCATGATTTACTGAAAATGCTGGATCATCTGTAGATTTTTCATGGATCCGCAAACAGATGTCATATAGAATAGCAAACTAAACTTGAAACTACATGGGTATGACCACGGAACTTCCGAGTACATGACTTTGAATAAAGAAAAAGTCTTCCCAACGGTGATTCCGTCATGGTGGAATTCATGATCTGTGAATCCGATCAACAACCTAGCCGGACAATCTGTCAAAAATTATCCGTCGTCTGGGTAAGGTTGAAGGGTAATCGGAAGCTCGGATACAGGCAAAAACTGTTGTTGTTGTAGTCTAGAAAAATAACTGGCATGCACTCTATGGAGAAGGGCCTCGTGAGGCACAAAGTGCAATTTTTTGTTGTTGTTTATCTGCAAATCCGCTCAACTCGATGGGTATCTTTCACTTGTTCTCACAGTTGCCTGGCCTGTGTGATACTGGGTGGTCGAAGTCTACGTATAGTTTTTTTCAATAAATTATGGAAATTAATATAAACATATATTTTTTTAAATAGATTTTTTTATAAGTGTATTTCTCTCATCTTTGGCTGAATTAAAGTCATTCTTTAAAATGTGAAGCCGAGTTAATACAGTTTTTAATTATCTACCAAACCCTGTCCTCTATGACATAGAATAAAAGAGAAGTTGGGAATAGAACCACTCAACACAGTCATTTCTAAACATCAAGTTGTACATAAGTATTTTTACTTACTCTGTACAAGCTGAGGGCATTTTTGTGGCTTTTGAAAATTTTGAGATTTTTGCGAGTCTGTCCATATTTAACTAAGCGACGTCCAAGCGAGCTAATGGACGCGTGTTATATTCATATCAAGTATGGTGCGGCTTGTGTTCAATGAGGCTTGGAATGTTTATACAATTAATTTTCTTCTCACTGTTACACAATAAATATTTGCTGCGTGGAATCCAGTCATTTGTTCCATAGGGGCAATATTCTCATCATCCATCACCATTCAATGTGAATGTGATACATGTACAAGTCCATGGTCATTGATACAGTAAGGTGAAGGCGAAGGTGACCTGTAACACCAGTATACAAAATTATACCAAGCGCATTGAATCCTCATCATATGATGTTGAGACAGATCAGAACGAAGTGTCGGTAAAATGAGGTGTGTTTTGAAGAGCATTCTCTCATCAATGATGATGCTATACTGTACACATACAAAATATGAAGTGTTGCTGTGTTGGGCCTATAGCACAAAATCGCAAGCAAGTTGGTACAACTAGGCACACAGGGTCTCATTTCTGTCGCTAACGTGTTGATTTGGGTGAGGGGATCCTCTCATGGGGAGGTGTGGGTGGGATGGGGCCTAATGTCTAAAGCACTTTTCCAGGTTTTCCATCAATATACTCTATTCCATACCCCAATATTTCAAGCACGTCAAATGAAACAAAAATTATTTGCTGGGAATGTGACTTTCACGTCCCTGTCTGGACATGCTAGTGAGGAACCCTCAATCCCAGATTAATTACCATTGATGAAGCTAACGTCCAGCAAATGCAAAATTGAGCTTGGCATCCGGCCGTATGTTATTCAGTGATGTATTACGCTACGGACCCTGTTGCCTCGACGGAGGTCTTTGCGCTCATCCAGCGCTTGTTTTCACTGGTGATTCAATGTGCACACCGAATGCAATGTTTGAAGTGAGGTAAGTTTTAGCTTAGTAACATGAAATTTACTTGTAAAATTTTCCTTGGGGCTTTGGGGCTTGGCTTTAAAGCCGAGACGGTCAGAGTATATACAATGTAGCCGTTTATCCTAAATTCAAATATGGGAAGTGTGATCAAAACCATTTGGTATGCTGATCATGATCTGATCATGTTAATGGAAATTTTCAATTATTCAATTTAATTATTGCAACATCTACTGTATCATGCTTGTATCAAATCTTTTTGAACTTGATCCATTTACTGCACTTATATATGCACTTCAGTAAAGTGAATTTGCTATCTCCAGTTCTTTGTCTTGAAGATGAAAATACCTCGCAACTTGGTGAAATTAAACAAAGAAATTGAGTGTTTCTGCTATGTGTATCTATAAGTTGAGTGCGATTCCAGTTTAGTTTGGTAAATCCTCTAATAATGCAATCATCCTTTCAAAATTGAATCATCTGCAATTTTGTAGACAAAATTTAATCAGTTAATCTAATAAATTTGATAACCCTCTAAGTTAATAATAATGCATGATTTTGGACCATTTTGTCAAATTCCTGCTCCTAATAAATTAAATCACCCTCTAATGTTATCGTCAGAATTTCACTTCCTGTGATTTGAACTATTAGCGGATTTACTAACATGTATATCAGTTGAAGAAGCTGTTCTTATTTCGCATTACTCTCCACAGGTAATTTGCATATCACTGATTTGAAAGCGAGTGACGCCTCGAGCACTGAAGCCTACGTTTGCATGGTCAGGAATGAATTCGCGCGGAAAACCTCCCTGGGAGAGTCGCATTACATCCATGTCATGGGACGTAAGTTGTTTCATCATTATCTTGCGTAAATTGGTCAAATACAAACGTCTAGTCCGTCATTCAATATTCGGCCATCGTCCATTAAAGAATTTCCGCCTCCATAATCCAAAGACGTAATTCATATAATAACATTAGCACCAAATTAAAAACATAACTCATACTATACATAAAGCTAGGCTAATTTCCTGCGAGACAGAAGCGGTCAACAGTTTTCAGTGTTGCCAGCAAGACATCATGTTCCAAAAGTATCAAATCCGTATCACGGATCAGTAAGATTATGATATATATCAGCTACTCTTTGATTGTGCCTGTTCATATGAACACTATGAAAATCTTGAAATACATAGGTTCATACGGCCCCTAGCCCCGGGTTAAGCGGAATTAGACACAAGTTACGAAACATAACGCTATATATCTTGCACGGTACGCTCGTACTTTGCTATCAGCATGCGAAATAAAGACTGGTTACCCGAGAACAACTCCCTCGGACACACTCGTGTGTTTATCTATTGTCCTGACCGAGAAAATAGACGTAAAATGCACAGCGGACTTCGTGCTATTTTGGAACGTCCTATTTTTGAATAAACGGGTTTCGTGGACAGTAACGTGTAAGCCAGTCATACAGACGTTTCGGTTCAGTTTTCATTTTCTTCTCCGTTTTCAAATAATAATAATAACGATTAATTACTCCTCAATGTATCTTACAATAATTCTCAATCCTCTTTTAGTTAAATAATGTGCGAATATGTGAAATCATACAGAATAGCATGATATTCCTGTTTCAAAAAGTAACTTCTGTTAACGAGATACGTAATTGCAGTGTAGCAAATTGATGTTGACGTAGAATATCTGTACCTAATACATACACGCCTGGATGCTAAGTTTGACATTCATGTATATACCAAAATAAAAGACCGAGAACACATCAATACATCTACCGGAACTGAAAGCGCAGATCCAATCTTTTCACTCATACATTGGCGCTCTCGACTGCCCATCTGATTTCAGTGAACAATATGACTGCCTTTGCTTTCTCTGTTTGTAACTGTTTGGAAACGTTGTCCAGGAACGCAAGAGATTCGGTCTGAAAACCCTCTCTCCTAAGAAAGCCTACCAAGGGAATAATGCTCCCTCATGGTTGACTTCAAATTCACTCATTTGTGTACCCACTGTAACTGTGAACCACATATTTTTCTGCTCTGGCCTGAACGCGTATTTTATTTTTTTTGATAACATTCCACTTCGACTTGTTAATTGCTACATTACTGTCCATAGCGAGAATTATATATTCATGTATCTATGTAACGAGAACAGTTCAGAGAAATACACTTTTCCAAGTATTGCTGATCCATGAAAATAACCGCAGTCGTGAGTGTGCTACAATGAAGGTCGAGTTGTAGCAGAAAATGCAGTAATATGTATAGGCCCTACACAGTTATATATATATTTTATTAACTGAATATCACTGAAGATTGTTTCACGTAACATAAATGAATCCAAATTTGATATATTAGGCAAATCAATAAAACAATAAAAAGACAAAAGTTTTCATTCAAAATGTGACCCGAACTCATAGCTCAACAAACTGGTCGCCACACTGCTTTCGACTACGACGACGTCTGCCTCAATGCATTTTTCACTTGCCCATAAAGTTACTGGTAGAATACAAGCGAAGCATTTGCACAATTTTTAATATTGGTGAAATATGACACCTCAAACCAGAATGACATTTCAACCGATTGTAACACTAACCATTGTGATAATAAATACACACTAATTGTTTTGGTTTGAGGTTTTCAAACTTGAATAAAACCAGTTTAGAGCATGATAAAACCATTTCGCATGATGTGAAACTGTAGCATTTTTACAGTACATACAATCACTTTCAGCAGTTTCACTTTCAAATGAAAATCTTTTGGTCCGGTTGATGGGAAACTTGGTGGATATTATCGGCAAAGTCAGAAGATGTGCCTGTGCCCTTCCCGTTGACGGAGGTTATTTCCTTACTGAGTTATTGTCCTTTACAATTCAAAATACCGTAGATTAAATGATATCATCTTGTCAACGAAAATCCTCCTACCCCTTTGATACGGTTCACCTAATAATTATTGGCACAGTCCGGAGATGCGCACGTGCTCCTTCCGTTGACGGAAGTAGTATTGTTAGATGAAAAAAGGTCACATTCACCTCTTTGCACTTAAACTTGAGGCGTTGGCGCTGAAGATTGGAAAGTGACCTCTGCCAGAGTTTGGCCGCCATCTTGAATTTGGTAAAAAACGCTACCAATGTGGCAGCGGCTTATTCTCTTGAACTCTGATACAAGGTCACGGGACCTTTGTATTCCTCCGCGGTGATGCGGTCATGTCTGGCGGTGATGCGGTCACGGGAGAAAGCCTCTGCGGAGAAAAAGTAGTCCCCAGAATTCAAACACGCTGCATGGGCCAATTGGGTCGTATGAGGTATCAATGTGAAGCATTTATGAAGGGGCATCTGATGGGGTGGGTGTGGGGTTGAAATAGTGTCATTCTGCGCATGCGCGGTAGACCAAGGGTATGGAATATACGTTTTGGGGTTGAGGGGAGCCCCTAATGGTCCGATGGAGTTGAGTGAGGTATCAATGTGAAGCATATGTGAAGGGGTATCAGATGGGCTGGGTTTGGGGTTGAAATAGCGTCATTCTGCGCATGCGCGGTAGATCAAGGGTATGGAAATAGACGTTTTGGGATCTAGGGGAGCCACTATTGATCCGATGGAGTTGAGTGAGGTATCAATATAAAGCCTATGTGAGGGGGCATCCGATGGGGTGGGTCTGGGGTTGGAATAGCGTCATTCTGCGCATGCGCGGTAGACCAAGGGTATGGAATATACGTTTTGGGATTGAGGGGAGCCCCTAATGGTCCGATGGAGTTGAGTGATGTATCAATGTGAAGCATATGTGAAGGGGTATCTGATGGGCTGGGTTTGGAGTTGAAATAGCGTCATTCTGCGCATGCGCGATAGACCAAGGGTATGGAAATAGACGTTTTGGGATTTAGGGGAGCCACTATTGGTCCGATGGAGTTGAGTGAGGTATCAATGTAAAGCCTATGTGAGGGGGCATCCGATGGGGTGGGTCTGGGGTTGGAATAGCGTCATTCTGCGCATGCGCGGTAGACCAAGGGTATGGAATAGACGTTTTGGGGTTGAGGGGAGCCCCTAATGGTCCGATGGAGTTGAGTGAGGTACCAATGTGAAGCATATGTGAAGGGGTATCTGATGGGCTGGGTTTGGGGTTGAAATAGCGTCATTCTGCGCATGCGCGGAAGACAAAGGGTATGGAATAGACGTTTTGGGGTTGAGGGGAGCCCCTAATGGGCCGATGGAGTTGAGTGAGGTATCACTGTGAAGCCTATGTGAGAGGGCATCCGCCTGGACTAGTGTCTCGGCCGTTGTCAACATTCTGCGCATGCGCAAACAGGGAATTGTGGGAAAAGGGTATGGAAATAGATGTTTTGGGGTCTGGGTGGGCCACTAGTGGTCCTATGGAGTCGTATGAGGTATCAATGTGAAGCCTATGTGAGGGGGCATCCGATTGGATGGGTGTGACGTGGAACTGACGTCATTCTGCTCATGCGCAGCAGTAGACCAAGAGTATGGAAATATACGTTTTGGGGTTGAGGTGGGCCACTAGTGGTCCTATGGAGTCGTATGAGGTATCAATGTGAAGCCTATGTGAGGGGGCATCCAACGGGGTGGGAGTGACGTGGAACTGACGCCATTCTACGCATGCGCAGTACACCAAGTGTATGGAAATAGATGTTTTGGGGTCGAGGTGGGCCACTATGGGTCCTATGAAGTCGTATGAGGTATCAATGTTAAGCCTATGTGAGGGAGCATCCCCCTGGACTAGTGTGTCGTTCGTTGTCAACATTCTGCGCATGCGCAAACAGGAAATTGTGGGAAAAGGGTATGGAAATAGACATTTTGGGGTTTAGGTGGGCCACTTTTGGTCCTATGGAGTCGTATGGGTCTGGGGTTGGAATAGCGTCATTCTGCGCATGCGCGGTAGACCAAGGGTATGGAATAGACGTTTTGGGGTTGAGGGGAGCCCCTAATGGTCCGATGGAGTTGAGTGAGGTACCAATGTGAAGCATATGTGAAGTGGTATCTGATGGGCTGGGTGTGGGGTTGAAATAGCGTCATTCTGCGCATGCGCGGTAGACCAAGGGTATGGAAATAGACGTTTTGGGATATAGGGGAGCCACTATTGGTCCGATGGAGTTGAGTGAGATATCAATGTAAAACCTATGTGAGGGGGCATCCGATGGGGTGGGTCTGGGGTTGGAATAGCGTCATTCAGCGCATGCGCGGTAGACCAAGGGTATGGAATAGACGTATTGGGGATGAGGGGAGCGCCTAATGGGCTGATGGAGCTGAGTGAGGTATCACTGTGAAGCCTATGTGAGAGGGCATCCGACGGGGTGGGAGTGACGTGAAACTGACGTCATTCTGCGCATGCGTAGTAGACCAAGGGTATGGAAATAGATGTTTTGGGGTCGAGGTGGGCCACTATGGGTCCTATGGAGTCGTATGAGGTATCAATGTGAAGCCTATGTGAGGGAGCATCCCCCTGGACTAGTGTGTCGTTCGTTGTCAACATTCTGCGCATACGCAAACAGAAAATTGTGCGAAAAGGGTATGGAAATAGACATTTTGGGGTTTAGGTGGGCCACTATTGGTCCTATGGAGTCGTATGAGGTATCGTTGTGAAGCATTCGTGAAGGAGCATCCGCCTGGACAAGTGTGTCGTCCGTGTTCAACATTCTGCGCATGCGCAGACAGGGAATTGTGGGAAAAGTGCTTTGGAAGGACCGTTTTGTTGTTTAGGTGGGGCCACTATTGGTCCGATGGAGTCAAGTGAGGTATCAATGTGAGGGAGCATCCGACTGGGTGGATGTGGGGTAGGAATATCGTCATTCTGCGCATTCGCCGGCAGGCCGTGGTATGGAAACAGACATTTTGTGGCCGGGTCGTGGGAGGTGTCAAAGTGAAGCTTGTGTGGGGTAGAGTCTGAATGGCGTGTTTTTTATTGCAAGTCTCATCAATCTGCGCATGCGCAGTTGGGTGTAGTAAGTAAAGTGGCCATTTTGGGGAAGTGAAGGAAGGTATTTGGTGTAGAGATGGAACACTATTGCTTCGAATGCATCGTGTGAGGTGTCATTTTGTAGCTCTCGGGGTGTAGACCCCGATTTGAAGGATGTCCACTGCATCTGTGACGTCATCGGTGACGTCATCAGTACGAGTAGTAGCCAAAGTGGGAGTTTTGTGGCGGTCAAGGAAGGCATTTGGTGTAGAAATGGGCCATCCCTACTCCGAATGCGTCCTGTGAAGTGGCACCTTGTAGCAACGCCCGCCAACGCGAAGCTCAACACTTCAACGCCCTGGTGAATTAGCCCAAAAGCTCTGATTTTCATGGAATTGCCACCAATACATTGAAATGCAGTGACGCCCCTCAACGCCCGTCGTTACGCCTTACCACCCTAGCATAGCACCTTGACGCAATGATATAGACAGATGAGAGAACAACAACAACAACAACAACAAAGATGGCAGAAGAGAGAACAACAACAGCAACAAGTTTTTTCATATAGTTTATTCTCCCCAATGTTACATCATACCCACGCTGGGGGAGCGGCGTTGTGTATGTTTACAATACAAGTAGCCTCTTGTCCAATCAGAGGCTGCCATTTGGCATTGCATCTGTCATACTCGTTCTTGCCCGTTAGATGTATTCTCAGCTGCTCTTGTCCAATCAGAAGTCGCCATTTCGGAAAGTTCTATCTTCGGCCATGTTCGCTCTGAACCGTTTGTTCTAATCGTCATCGGGCAGGCCATGATTCCGTTGAGGCAACATATCCTCAGATACTTGTTTGCGCATTCTGAATATCTATCAGTGCATGGATGAATACATTCAGGGGGCTCCGGAGCTCCGGAGCTCTTGGAGCTCGGAAACCACCAACACCACCACCAACGCCACGAAGGGCGTCAACGCCCGGTGGTGGTAGCCCCCGTGTGGTAGAGCTTTTGGATCGGAGCTCTCGGAGCTCAAAGCTTGTGGAGCTCAGAGCTCGGAAATGAAGTCATCGCAGGCATGCGCGTGTACCTGTGGTACACCCTGTACCCTATAGCTCGTAGGGAATAGGGTACACCAGGGTGCGGGTGCAGCACAGGTACACGCGCATGCCTGCCATGACGTCATTTCCGAGCTCTGAGCTCCACAAGCTTTGAGCTCCGAGAGCTCCGATCCAAGAGCTCTGTCACACAGGGGCTACCACCACCACCGGGCGTTGACGCTCGTCAACGCCCGGTGGTGGCGTTGGTGGTGGTTTTGGTGGTTTCAGAGCCCCCTGAATGTATTCATCCATGCACTGATAGATACTCAGAATGCGTAAACAAGTATCTGAGGATATGTTGCCTCAACGGAACCCTGGCCTGCCCGAAGACGATTAGAACAAACGGTTCAGAGCGAACATGGCCGAAGATAGAACTTTCTGAAATGGCGACTTCTAATTGGACCAGAGCAGCTGAGAATACATCTAACGGGCAAGAACGAGTATGACAGATGCAATGCCAAATGGCAGCCTCTGATTGGACAAGAGGCTACTTGTATTGTAAACATACACAACGCCGCTCCCCCAGCGTGGGTATGATGTAACAGTGGGGAGAATAAACTATTTGAAAAAACTTGTTGTTGTTGTTGTTCTCTCTTCTGTCATCTTTGTTGCTGTTGTTGCTGTTCTCTCATCTGTCTATATCATTGCGTCAACGTGTTATGCTAGGGTGTTACGGCGTAACGACGGGCGTTGAGGGGCGTCACTGCATTTCAATGTATTGGTGGCAACTCCATGAAAATCAGAGCTTTGGGCTAATTCACCAGGGCGTTGAAGCGTTGAGCTTCGCGTTGGCGGGCGTTGCTACAAGGTGCCACTTCACACGACGCATCGGATAGGGATGGCCCATTTCTACACCAAATACCTTCCCTCACCGCCACAAAACTCCCACTTTGGCTACTACTCGTACTGATGACGTCACCGATGACATCACAGATGCAGTGGAGATCCTTCAAGTCGGGGTCTACACCCCGAGAGCTACAAAATGGCACCTCACACGATGCATTCGAAGCAATAGTGTTCCATCTCTACACCAAATACCTTCCTTCACTTCCCCAAAATGGCCACTTTACTTACTACACCTAACTGCGCATGCTTCACTTTGACACTTCCCACGACCCACTTGGACCACTAGTGGTCCATATCGGCCACAAAAGTGTCTATTTCCATACCACGGCCTGCCTGCGCACTCCATCGGACCAATAGTGGCCCACGTAAACACCAAAACGTTCCTTTCAAAGCACTTTTCCCACAATTCCCTGTCTGCGCATGCGCAGAATGTTGAACACGGACAACACACTTGTCCAGACGGATGCTCCTTCACGAATGCTTCACAACGGTACCTCATACGACTCCATAGGACCAATAGTGGCCCACCTAAACCCCAAAATGTCTATTTCCATACCCTTTTCCCACAATTTCCTGTTTGCGTATGCGCAGAATGTTGACAACGAACGACACACTAGTCCAGGGGGATGCTCACTCACATAGGCTTCACATTGATACCTCATACGACTCCATAGGACCCATAGTGGCCCACCTCGACCCCAAAACGTCTATTTCCATACCCTTGGTCTACTGCGCATGCGCAGAATGACGTCAGTTCCACGTCACTCCCAACCCGTGGGATGCCCCTCACATAGGCTTCACATTGATACCTCATACGACTCCATAGGACCACTAGTGGCCCACCCAGACCCCAAAACGTCTATTTCCATACCCTTTTCCCACAATTCCCTGTTTGCGCATGCGCAGACTGTTGACAACGGCCGAGACACTAGACCAGACGGATGCCCCCTCACATAGGCTTCACATTGATCTCATACGACTCCATAGGACCACTAGTGGCCCACCTCAACCCCAAAACGTATATTTCCATACTCTTGGTCTACTACGCATGCGCAGAATGACGTCAGTTCCACGTCACACCCATCTCATCCGATGCCCCCTCACATAGGCTTCACATTGATACCTCATACGACTCCATAAGACCACTAGTGGCCCACCCAGACCCCAACACGTCTATTTCCATACCCTTTTCCCACAATTCCCTGTTTGCGCATGCGCAGAATGTTGACAACGGCCGAGACACTAGTCCAGGCGGATGCCCTCTCACATAGGCTTCACAGTGATACCTCACTCAACTCCATCGGCCCATTAGGGGCTCCCCTCAACCCCAAAACGTCTCTTCCATACCCTTGGTCTACCGCGCATGCACAGAATGACGCTATTCCAACCCCAGACCCACCCCATCGGATGCCCCCTCACATAGGCTTTACATTGATA
Source organism: Hanleya hanleyi (assembly GCA_036873755.1). NCBI lineage: Eukaryota > Metazoa > Mollusca > Polyplacophora > Lepidopleurida > Hanleyidae > Hanleya > Hanleya hanleyi. Next base: position 7,038 of record JAVTVY010052042.1, on the reverse strand, counting down.
CCTCACTCAACTCAATCGGACCAATAGTGGCTCCCCTAGATCCCAAAACGTCTATTTCCATACCTTTCGTCTACCGCGCATGCGCAGAATGACGCTATTTCAACCCCACACCCGGCCCATCAGATACCCCCATTCTCGTCTCGCGAGACTCCCTACTGCGAGAAAGAGTCTCACGCGTAAATGGGAGCCATCCCCCCAAAATTTGGGGGGTGAGTAGGCGGCGTATGATTATCTGGCTTGTCACTGACCTGCTGACTCCGCCGAGTTAGAAGTGAATTGCTAAACATAACGTGGGCTATATAATTGGGAAATGACTCTTTCCGTTTCGGAGCATATCAATCGCGAACAAATTATTGTCGGTATGTATAATTGGCCGTGAAAGCGAGTTATCTAATACAGGAAGTAGTTCGCGGGTAGACGCGGCTCGCTTTGAGAATGATGTCATGCTGCCTCGCTTTGAGATTGGAGATTCAAAAATGTCACCAGTTTACATGAGAGTCGCTTTGGTCTCCCGCGGGTAGACACGGCTCTCTTTGAGAATGCAGATACCCCTTCACATATGATTAATTCATATAGATTCATTTAAGGATGCGTTAGAATCAACAGACACTAAAGTTGCACTTGATTCTTTTATTGAACAAAAATACACAATAGATGATGTGAAAAAAGTAACATTGGAATTAAATGATATTTTACACAAGGTTGCACTAAAATCCCTTAGAATAAAAAAGGTTAATGTAAAGAAATTAAATAAACCGCTTAAGCCAAAATGGTACGATACTTCACTGTCAATATTTAAAAGACAACTAAATGACAAAGCTATTCTGTTAACTAAATTCCCCCATGACCCTTTTGTACGGTCCTCCTTTTTCTTGCACCTCAAGAAATTCCGGAAAGCTAAGAAATATAAACGCAAATTGTATAAAGAGAACTTGGTTAGCAACATTAATGAGTTACATGGAAATAACCCGAAAGAATATCAGAAACTGCTAAAAGAATTAAAGAATACAGAAGGTCAAACAATAGAAGTTAATGATAAATCAGATATGATTTCACCAGAGGAATGGCAACTTCATTTTGAAACTCTAAATCAACAAAACCCAACTACATATAGTAATAATTTATCAGAAAATACTAAAAATGTGTCTTTTGATGAAACTGATTTCAAAATAACACAGAAAGAAATACAAAAGTGTATAAATAGTTTGAAAAATAACAAAACATGTGGTTTGGATGGTATTCTTAATGAGATGATTAAGCATGGACAACATAACCTTCTACCTAGCCTCACTAAACTATTCAATCTTGTTTATTCAACATCTATTTATCCAGCTGAATGGTCTCAAGGTTATATAATTCCACTCTTGAAAAAAGGAAATCCGAGGGACCCTTGTAATTACAGGGGCATAACTATAACCAGCTGTCTTGGTAAGGTTTTCAATAGTGTCTTAAATTCCAGGCTTGATAAGTACATAGCAAGTAAAAATGTTGTGCCAAATGGACAAATTGGCTTCACTTCGGGTAAACGCCCATCTGACCGTATGTTTACATTAAAAACTCTCATAGACAAATACAACAAAAAACTATCAAAACCCCTATATACATGCTTTATCGATTTTGCTAAAGCATTTGATAGTGTACCCCACAATACTCTTTTATTCAAATTACATTCCGTGGGTTTGAATGGACTATTATCTAAAATAATACAAAATATGTACAATGATATACAGCTTCATGTAAAGGTTGGTGATAAATTGATTGCACCATTTCCATCACAAAGAGGGGTCCGACAGGGTGATACATTAAGCCCTAATCCCTACGAAAGCCGAGAGGGGACTTCTAACTTCCGACTTCTGACTTCCGACTTCCGACTTCTGACTTCCGACTTCTGACTTCCGACTTCCGACTTTTTTTTCTTTTATAATGCATTACATATTAAATTATGAAGCATGGAATAACACAGTATCATTATTATGGCATATTCTACTTAAAAACCTGCTTGCATGTACTTATAATAATCAGATAATCATTGAAGTTTATCTTGAGCTATGTTCTGATTATTAAAATGCAATTTCTAATGTAAATAATGCCCTATGTCAAAAGTTTTAGGCGCCTCATTCACATAATATAATTGCAGAATTTGATACCTTACGAATAATCACATTTAATGCGCCCTTTCCACATTAATCGTTGGACAATGGTGTCTTGTCCCAGTGGCGGCGAAAGGTGCACAGCACGTGGACCACCGCGTGATCTCCGGTTCGTTCTCATGATCCCTCCATTATGTTTATAACATGGAGCGGGGTTTTCATGTATTGATAACTGATGTAAATATGATAATATGAATGGATCAAATATCCCACTAAAGGACTAATAATCTTACATTTATGATAATTTTGACAACTTCAGGTCGAAAATATACCAGTCAGTAGTATATATAACTGATATTGGACCGTATTTCACCCGGATGTAACTATGACGTCACAACTTCCGATGGTGGCGCCATCTGTACACGCAAGGGGAGACAACTCGATGTGCCGGAGGAGAGTTGTGGCCTTTGTCTAGACTTGTTGGTGTATGTACTGGGATTTTTCCTAGACGGCCTTGTTGGAAAATGGCTGTGTTTTTAGACGGCCATGTTTTAAAATGGCGGTGTTTTTAGGCGGGCACGTTTTAAAATGGCTGTGTTTTTAGGCGGCCATGTTTTAAAATGGCTGTGTTTTTAGGCGGCCATGTTTTAAAATGCCTGTGCTTTTAGGCGGCATTTATCAAAGTGAAGCATTCGTGAAGGGGCATCTGATGAGCTGGGTGTGGGATTGAAATATCGGCATTCTGCGCATGCGCGGTGGCCCAAGGGTATGAAAATAGCCGTTTTGGGATGTAGGGGAGCCCCTAATGGTCCAATGGGGTCGTGTGAGGTATCAAAGGGAAGCATTCGTGAAGGGGCATCTGATGGGCTGGGTGTGGGGTTGAAATATCGGCATTTTGCGCATGCGCGGTGGCCCAAGGGTATGAAAATAGCCGTGTTGGAGCTAGGGGCGTCCCTAATGGTCCAATGGGGTCGAGTGAGGTATCAAAGTGAAGCCTATGTGAAGGGGCATCTGATGGGCTGGGTGTGGGGTTGAAATAGGGCCATTCTGCGCATGCGCGGTGGCCCAAGCGTATGAAAATAGACGTTTTGAGAGCTAGGGGAGTCCCTAATGGTCCGATGGAGTTGAGTGAGGTATCAAAGTGAAGCATTCGTGAAGGGGCATCAGATGGGCTGGGTGCATGTGAAATTTTTCCTGAAAAAAAACGGAACACGGACTTTATCGAAAAATCCGCGAAAATGCCTATATGGGGTATGGGGGGTATATAGGTCGCCGGGCTTAACGGGGCATTTCTTTCAGCTTAGGTCTTTAGGAGAACGTGTCACAGTGAAAAAAGACATCACAGTTATTTCCCTATATTATGGGAGCTTTTAGCGGCCAATTTTAGTATCTATAGGTAGGCATTTATATATTGGCAGAATTTTCTCGTGTAGCTCAAACATCCTCCACATGGATCAGCTGTTTTTATGTCAACAAACACCTCTATTTTTACTTTCATTCGCGCGATTGCATGGACGTCCACTGCCGTTTTTATACCATTTATAAATGCAAATTTCACGTATTTTCTCAAGCAGCTCATGAAATATAAAGCTCGAGTAATTCTCCACATATGCAGTCAGCCCGGATATTTTCCCAGCAACTTGACAAGGAACACGGAATGGGACACCGTACATTTGTTCTACGTTACACATTCCCGCTACATCATGAAATATCCGTACACCATCTCTATCTCTCTTACCCGTACGTCTCAATTTATCTCAAACTGTTCACAATACATTCTAGAATAATATGATGCACGAATTTAAGAGTTTTGTGTAACAAAATGGCGTCTAGGGTGACAATTGGCACAATTCCTCCGGATAATCGCACCTTTCAAACCATAGCGCCATCTGAACATTATGACGCAAGGGAGACAACTCGGACTAGGCCAAGCCTCTCGTAGGTCCTTATTCGCACATTTCCATCTATTTTGCTAGAAGTAGGGGTGGTCATTTTTTGTGGGTTTTACTATGGGCTGTGAGGTTGTAGAATACGCTGGGGAAAAGCTATGAAATTTGTTCCGGGTTGGTCTGTATATACATCCAGTGTTCAGTGCATAGGTGCATACTCGGTGGACATTTTCAGGTCTAGGTGAGCCCCTAGTGAACCGATGATGTCGGTTGAGGTCTTATTTTGAAGCTCTCGAGGAGTAGCATCCCACTGGACTAATGGTTCGTCCGTGGTCAATAGTCTGGGCATGCGCAGCCTGGCCGTAGTAGAGAAAGCAGGCATTTTTTGGGGTATGTGGGTGTGTGTTTGGGGTAGAGATGCACCACTATGGGTCCGAATGGGTCGTGGGAGGTGTCAAATTGAAGCTTGTGCGGGGTAGAGTCAGAATGGTGTGTTTTTAAGTGCAAGTCGCGTCAATCTGCGCATGCGCAGTTGGTTGTAGTATGTAAAGTGGCCATTTTGAGGCAGTGAAGGAAGGTATTTGGGGTCGAGATGGACCATCCTTGGTCCGAATGCGTCCTGGGAGGTGTCATCTTGTAGTTCTCGGGGTGTACATTCCGATTTGAGGGATGTTCCCGTCATCTGTGACGTCATCGATGACGTCATCAGTAGGAGTAGTAGCCAAAGTGTGCATTTTGGGGCAGTACAAGAAGGTATTTGGTGTAGAGATGGACAATCCCTGGTCCGATTGTGTCGTGGGAGGTGTCATTTTGTAGCTCTCAGGGTGTAGACTCCGATTTGAGGGATGTTCGCGTCATCTGTGACGCCATCGGTGACGTCATCAGTACGAGTAGTAGCGAAAGTGAGCATTTTGGGGCAGTGCAGGAAGGTATTTTGGGTAGAGAGGGGCCATTTTCAGTCGGAATGTGTCATGGGAGGTGTCATGTTGTAGCTCTTGGGTGTAGACCCCGATTTGAGGCATGTTCGCGTCATCTGTGACGTCATCGGTGACGTCATCAGTAGGAATAGTAGCCAAACAGAGCATTTTGGGGCGATGAAAGAAGGTATTTGGTGTAGAGATGGACCATCCCTGGTCCGATTGGTTCGTCCGTGGTCAATAGTCTGCGCATGCGCAGCCTGGCCGTAGTAGAGAAAGCAGGCATTTTTTGGGGTATGTGGGTGTGTGTTTGGGGTAGAGATGCACCACTATGGGTCCGAATGGGTCGTGGGAGGTGTCAAAGTGAAGCTTGTGCGGGGTAGAGTCAGAATGGTGTGTTTTTAAGTGCAAGTCGCGTCAATCTGCGCATGCGCAGTTGGTTGTAGTATGTAAAGTGGCCATTTTGAGGCAGTGAAGGAAGGTATTTGGGGTCGAGATGGACCATCCTTGGTCCGAATGCGTCCTGGGAGGTGTCATCTTGTAGTTCTCGGGGTGTACATTCCGATTTGAGGGATGTTCCGTCATCTGTGACGTCATCGATGACGTCATCAGTAGGAGTAGTAGCCAAAGTGTGCATTTTGGGGCAGTACAGGAAGGTATTTGGTGTAGAGATGGACAATCCCTGGTCCGATTGTGTCGTGGGAGGTGTCATTTTGTAGCTCTCAGGGTGTAGACTCCGATTTGAGGGATGTTCGCGTCATCTGTGACGCCATCGGTGACGTCATCAGTACGAGTAGTAGCGAAAGTGAGCATTTTGGGGCAGTGCAGGAAGGTATTTTGGGTAGAGAGGGGCCATTTTCAGTCGGAATGTGTCATGGGAGGTGTCATGTTGTAGCTCTTGGGTGTAGACCCCGATTTGAGGCATGTTCGCGTCATCTGTGACGTCATCGGTGACGTCATCAGTAGGAATAGTAGCCAAACAGAGCATTTTGGGGCGATGAAAGAAGGTATTTGGTGTAGAGATGGACCATCCCTGGTCCGATTGGTTCGTCCGTGGTCAATAGTCTGCGCATGCGCAGCCTGGCCGTAGTAGAGAAAGCAGGCATTTTTTGGGGTATGTGGGTGTGTGTTTGGGGTAGAGATGCACCACTATGGGTCCGAATGGGTCGTGGGAGGTGTCAAAGTGAAGCTTGTGCGGGGTAGAGTCAGAATGGTGTGTTTTTAAGTGCAAGTGGCGTCAATCTGCGCATGCGCAGTTGGTTGTAGTATGTAAAGTGGCCATTTTGAGGCAGTGAAGGAAGGTATTTGGGGTCGAGATGGACCATCCTTGGTCCGAATGCGTCCTGGGAGGTGTCATCTTGTAGTTCTCGGGGTGTACATTCCGATTTGAGGGATGTTCCCGTCATCTGTGACGTCATCGATGACGTCATCAGTAGGAGTAGTAGCCAAAGTGTGCATTTTGGGGCAGTACAAGAAGGTATTTGGTGTAGAGATGGACAATCCCTGGTCCGATTGTGTCGTGGGAGGTGTCATTTTGTAGCTCTCAGGGTGTAGACTCCGATTTGAGGGATGTTCGCGTCATCTGTGACGCCATCGGTGACGTCATCAGTACGAGTAGTAGCGAAAGTGAGCATTTTGGGGCAGTGCAGGAAGGTATTTTGGGTAGAGAGGGGCCATTTTCAGTCGGAATGTGTCATGGGAGGTGTCATGTTGTAGCTCTTGGGTGTAGACCCCGATTTGAGGCATGTTCGCGTCATCTGTGACGTCATCGGTGACGTCATCAGTAGGAATAGTAGCCAAACAGAGCATTTTGGGGCGATGAAAGAAGGTATTTGGTGTAGAGATGGACCATCCCTGGTCCGATTGGTTCGTCCGTGGTCAATAGTCTACGCATGCGCAGCCTGGCCGTAGTAGAGAAAGCAGGCATTTTTTGGGGTATGTGGGTGTGTGTTTGGGGTAGAGATGGACCGCTATGGGTCCGAATGGGTCGTGGAAGGTGTCAAAGTGAAGCTTGTGTGGGTTAGAGTCGGAATGGTGTGTTTTTAAGTGCAAGTCGCGTCAATCTGCGCATGCGCAGTTGGTTGTAGTACGTAAAGTGGCCATTTTGGGGCAGTACAGGAAGGTATTTGGGGTCGAGATGGA
>JAVTVY010052041.1:0-25588 GCA_036873755.1 Hanleya hanleyi | reverse complement strand
ACAATACCGATACCAAAACGTTTCAAGACAGCTGCCACTAACAACAAATCAACAACCACAGAAGCTTTGGTACTCGATTGTTATATATTTGACGAATTCTCGAAGTTTTGGTTGGTAACTGCTATATCGAATCATCGCAAAAGGATTTGTTTTGATTTCGATTTAATTATGGCACGGTACAATGTAATGCGCTGTGACAGCGCGCTGTTACGGTACGACAGAATAAGTTAAAGTAAGGTTTCGCCACCATAGTTTAGTCTGAACGATAAAGGAAATAAACCATCGCAAATCTGCTGAGATAAAATAGTGCGATAGGGTTCGATCAATCGTCGAATTTCTCAATTTGACAATGTTAAATAGATTTGACGCTTACACAGGCAGGTTACTGCTGAGGTGGGAGGGGGTGGGGTGAATTTTCCCGCAATACATCAGTAATAGTCACGTGCATATAGGATTTGCCACCTAACAAGAAAGAAAGAAGGTCAATGGTAAAGGTTAGAGGTGATAATCGAAGGTCGAAAGTTTGACGTTGACATTGAGCGAATCAGTGACATGGATCATTTAAAATCGCGTGAGAGCATAGGGGTTCAAATTGGGTTGGAGTTACAACGATGGGTGAATATTTATGGAACTCGCTACAGTTGAAGTAAAGCATATGACAATTTCATCAGAACGGTCACTCACGCATTTGCCATTGACGCGTTTCTGTGGCTTTTCACTTGTCATGTTTGATATGCGTGTATTGGCTCCACACAGTGGTCTATTTCTGTGGCCGGATAAGTTCGCTGTCAGTATGGTAATGGATCGAAAGGGTTACACGAATTTTCAAAGACAACGGTCAATAACAATAAGAATATGGAACAAAAAGTTGAATTTCAAAGGTATTCTTGATCAATTACAAGCCTCTGGTCCGTCATTCATAATTCAGCCGTCGTCCATTAGAGAATATCCGCGTCCATAATCCAAAGACCTATTCCATATTCCATATAACAATATTAGCACCAACTTCAAAAAGACAATCATGTATACATAAACATAGGCTAGTTTCCTGCAAGACAGAAGCGGTCAACAGTTTTCAATGCTGCCGGCAAGACATCATGATGTTCCAAAAATATCAAATCCGTATCGCTGATCAGTATTCTTAATCTCGAAAATTTGTCATGTATTGGAGTATAAATGTATACAGCAGCGAGATAAGTAAGGAGAACGATGTGTTCTCCCTCCCAGTCGGATATGTTGTTAACAGAACTGAATCCCACAAAGAGAAAAACTGTCTTACACTCTGCCAGTTTCAATGTGATAATGATTCCGTTTGAGCCACAATATACTTTACTACACGTCATTCTGTTGTGGTAAGGCACCGCATCAAAATCATTGCCTTTTACGGACATCCAGAACAGAATGAATCATTTTATTTATGAATGTTTCGTGAAAGATAATTTATAGAAATTACTATGCGTTGAGATACTAGGATTTTAAAGTATAAACAGGAGTACATGTATTATTTACTGCACAACCGTCTCCCGCACTCAAACTAACAGCCTCTGACTTCTTTTTTGTTGTCATAGTCTGCGTATAAGGCAACGGTTACGACACGTGATCTGCTCTCGTGTCCCACTGTTCTCCATCAGAGTGATGACTAATAACGTTTCAAGGATAAAACTAGCAGCATTTATACGTAGAAAACGTTTGATAACATTGCAATAACGGCTTAACCCTATCTGGCGTGGGCTTTTTGGGACCTGTAGTGGCCTGGGGGGGGGGGGTGCCCCCCTAATTATTGTATCCCATTAAACTATTTGGGACACGAGATTTTTTAATAGACGACCTCTTGCTACTGAATGTCTGATCTCTGACTTATATTCTATCGTATCTCGTTTATCTGTTCGATGTACACAATAACAGGGTATCTCTCAGAATTGCTGCTCATTGTATGTAGATCAGTTGATGACCAATAGAGAATAGATCGAATCCGTTCCCACCCTGGAATTTTTCATTGCCATCCATCTGCTATAGAATGTGTATGATTTGCAACTTATTCTCTTCTTTCGTTTCAGCTGTTCTATAGTTGTAATTCCGAACCTTGTCGTCCCTGAGCAAATATATCCTTGAAGAAAACCGCTGAGAAAATCTCTCAGACGGAATTAAGCTGTCAGACATATATCACGGCATCTCAGTAGCCCTAATCTTGGATAAAAGATTTTACCAGCTCTCTCAAATTTAGACCTGAATATTTTCACCTATGTATCACCATGCATTATATTAGGTACTGCTGTTTTATTGAAATTATTTAACCAATTACCCTACCAGGTCTGGGCGATGTGAGAGTACATGTATGTCGCGGATACTTTTCGACCCCCCTCTTATTTATTTTCGTTAGCCCATGGGGTACAGGGGTGAAACTTTCCATACGATATTTTAAAATAAATCTCTACAACAAAATGTAATACAATCGTAGATTTTCACCATGATGACGTCACTGTGACGTCAGCAATTCCGGATCCATTTTCGCTTATATATGACAGATTTGCCGATTTTGTTTATTCTCGATAATTCCTCTCTCTCTCTCTCAAAAAAAAAAACAAAAAACAAAAAACAGGACGTATTACTGTGATAGAGAGTAATCATTTTTGTCAAAATAAATTACTTTTATGTCATATTAGGATCGAAAAATGCGAAAAATTGACAGAGAAGAACGATAAAACTATTTTATGAGTACACCTCGTGTCCGCCAATTTGATTGTTTTGATGATCCTTTGCACAGAGGATTATTGGAAAAATCTCAAAATGAGGCCAATAGGATTAGAGAATTATCATAAAGTTTCATCGATATCTTTCTCTTCGTTCTTGAGTTGCCATGAAAATTTTGATAGGGGGTTGGCATAATGACGGATTAAAAGTGCCAAACCAGTCTGTATTTCTGCCCACCTGGTGTTTTCTGTGTAGCTAAAACCAAAGGAAATACGGTAGGCTACCGATACCAAAACCAGTGAAGACAGCTGACAAGCACAACGAATCAATAGCATGAAGAGCACTGGTACTCGATTGATTTGTTGTTCTTTTGAGAATCCCCGAAGATATCGGTTTATATGGTGACTGCCATATCGAATTATCGTAGAATAGTTTGTTTTGGTTCTCATTTAATTATGGCACAGTACAAAGTAATGCGCCGTGACAGCGCGATGAAACGTTACGAGAGAATAAGTGAAAGTTAGGCTGATAGGAGCAAATGATCAGAAGCAAACCAACGAGAAGTGTGTATAATAGATTACACTTACTAGAATGCATTGCCACCGCCTCCCTGCTTATAATGCATGATGTGACGTAGTGATACATCATGAAATATGAACTGATGCTGGAATTCAAATACTCAGCCTATGAAACCTACATATTAGTGTCACCCATAATCCTCGGCGTGTTGACGCCGCATTTCGTCTTTGTTGTGTAACGATGCTGTGTGAGGGTGTAATGGTACAGGAGGTTTGACGAGTGCCTGTACCATGTAGCTATTCTAATGCAACAGTACGAACGTCGCTTCTGCGGTTCTATAATTGTGATTCAGTAATACTCCCGACACCCCTTGACGCTGAGCAAATAAACCCTTTTAGAGAACCGATGAGAAAATCTCTCCAACGGAATTGAGCAGTGAGACGTATTTGCAGCAACTCAGTAAGCTTCAATCCTAGATAAACCATTTTAACAGCTACATATAGACCATATTTCAAGTAGGCCCTACGGTATACCCCTTCGAGAATCCAATTCTGCGTATCAAAAGCCAACATTTATCACCATACATTACGCTTCGTAATGCTATTGCATAGCTATTACTTGAAAGTGCCAAACCTTGCTTTGCTTTTATCCACCTGGCATGTACTGTGTATCACACTATATCGTACTAGCTGTAACCAAGTGACAAACAATACCGATACCAAAACGTTTCAAGACAGCTGCCACTAACAACAAATCAACAACCACAGAAGCTTTGGTACTCGATTGTTATATATTTGACGAATTCTCGAAGTTTTGGTTGGTAACTGCTATATCGAATCATCGCAAAAGGATTTGTTTTGATTTCGATTTAATTATGGCACGGTACAATGTAATGCGCTGTGACAGCGCGCTGTTACGGTACGACAGAATAAGTTAAAGTAAGGTTTCGCCACCATAGTTTAGTCTGAACGATAAAGGAAATAAACCATCGCAAATCTGCTGAGATAAAATAGTGCGATAGGGTTCGATCAATCGTCGAATTTCTCAATTTGACAATGTTAAATAGATTTGACGCTTACACAGGCAGGTTACTGCTGAGGTGGGAGGGGGTGGGGTGAATTTTCCCGCAATACATCAGTAGTAGTCACGTGCATATAGGATTTGCCACCTAACAAGAAAGAAAGAAGGTCAATGGTAAAGGTTAGAGGTGATAATCGAAGGTCGAAAGTTTGACGTTGAAATTGAGCGAATCAGTGACATGGATCATTTAAAACCGCGTGAGAGCATAGGGGTTCAAATTGGGTTGGAGTTACAACGATGGGTGAAAATTTATGGAACTCGCTACAGTTGAAGTAAAGCATATGACAATTTCATCAGAACGGTCACTCACGCATTTGCCATTGACGCGTTTCTGTGGCTTTTCACTTGTCATGTTTGATATGCGTGTATTGGCTCCACACAGTGGTCTATTTCTGTGGCCGGATAAGTTCGCTGTCAGTATGGTAATGGATCGAAAGAGTTACACGAATTTTCAAAGACAACGGTCAATAACATTAAGAATATGGAACAAAAAGTTGAATTTCAAAGGTATTCTTGATAAATTACAAGCGTCTGGTCCGTCATTCATAATTCAGCCGTCGTCCATTAGAGAATATCCGCGTCCATAATCCAAAGACCTATTCCATATTCCATATAACAGTATTAGCACCAACTTCAAAAAGACAATCATGTATACATAAACATAGGCTAGTTTCCTGCAAGACAGAAGCGGTCAACAGTTTTCAGTGATGCCGGCAAGACATCATGATGTTCCAAAAATATCAAATCCGTATCGCTGATCAGTATTCTTAATCTCGAAAATTTGTCATGTATTGGAGAACAAATGTATACAGCAGCGAGATAAGTAAGGAGAACGATGTGTTCTCCCTCCCAGTCGGATATGTTGTTAACAGAACTGAATCCCACAAAGAGAAAAACTGTCTTACACTCTGCCAGTTTCAATGTGATAATGATTCCGTTTGAGCCACAATATACTTTACTACACGTCATTCTGTTGTGGTAAGGCACCACATCAAAATCATTGCCTTTTACGGACATCCAGAACAGAATGAATCATTTTAATTATGAATGTTTCGTGAAAGATCTAATTTATAGAAATTACTATGCGTTGAGATACTAGGCTTTTAAGGTATAAACAGGAGTACATGTATTATTTACTGCACAACCGTCTCGCGCACCCAAACTAACAGCCTCTGACTCCTTTTTTGTTGTCATAGTCTGCGTATAAGGCAACGGTTATGACACGTGATCTGCTCTCGTTTCCCACTGTTGTCCATCAGAGTGATGACTAATAACGTTTCAAGGATAAAACTAGCAGCATTTATACGTAGAAAACGTTTTATAACATTGCAATAACGGCTTAACCCTATCTGGCGTGGGCTTTTTGGGACCTGTAGTGGCCTGGGGGGGGGGGCGCCCCCCTAATTATTTTTCTTACCCCTTGAGCTAGGGAGCTGAAACTTACCACAATATACCCTTGGGTCAAGCTCTACCAGAAAATGTAAAAAAATCCAAGATGGCCACTTTGATGACGTCACAGTGACATAATTTTCCAAAACGGCATTTTTGGTTGATTTTTCGCTCAGATTTTCCGAATTTTTTATTTATGCAATTTCTCCGCAAAAACAGCATGATAAATTAGTAAAAATTAATGTGGTGAGAAATAAAATAGTTTTCGCCCACTTTTCATCGCAGAAAAGCAGAAATGTTGGAAAAATATGACAAAAACATCACTTTTATGGGACCCCACATCTTGAATTTACCCATGACCGCTCCTCGCGGGGTCATGCAAATAGACTCAAAATGACCCCAATATGATAAACTATAAAGTTTCAGCTCTCTATTTTTTTTTACAGTAAGTTCTCTAATAATTCAATCACTTAAAACAGACACTTTAGAAGGATATGCCAAGGAATATTTAAAACGAACACCAGTCTTACCAACATGTAGTAGACAGATTATTCACATAGATAACGAACATAATGATTAATATGGGTAATAATAAAGTATATTGAGTATTCAATAAAATATGCTGACAATTTATCTTTGTTTTTTATGTTTCATAGATGTTTTCATCAACACCAAATCACAGACACTTTCAAGGTTGATTATACCATCTTACTTAAAACCGTCTTACTTCATACCATCTTACTTAAACCCGTCTTACTTCATACCATCTTACTTCATACCATCTTACTTCATACCGTCTTACTTCATACCGTCTTATCTCATACCTTACTTCATATCATCTTACTTCATACCACTTTATTTCATATCGTCTTACTTCATTCCATCTTACTTCATACCATCTTACTTAATACCGTCTTATTTCATTTCATCTAACTCCATTCCATCTCACTTCATACCATCTTACTGAATACCGTCTTCTTACTCCTTGATCCGCCGCACGTGAGGAACACCACATGCTATAGGATTTGTTTCCGCTCGCATAGTCCTCGTTGTATTTCTCCCTTATCAGGAGATAAATATATGTCCAAATGAAATGGATATTCCCTTGATTCTACCCCCGAAGGATCTCTTCTAATTTGACGTGTTTCTCCAGTTTTCTCCTGGTTTTTCGTCTCACGCTGTTCTCCATGGTAACAGAAGTCATACAGCTGACATGCGCTGTTCGGAGTTTCGGCGTGATACTGTGCTCTCAACATGGATGCCAATATGGATTCCTAGCAATGCAGCTCGAGGTACTATGTCGTACCTTATAGTACGAGACAGTGCCGACTGATGTATTGTTAGTATGGTATTCCGATTATGAATGCGGGGCGTCATCGACGGCGGCTAGCTACTGAATGTCTGATCTGACGCTTATATTATACCCCATCTTGTTTATCTGGTAGTTATCTATACAACAACTGTGCATTCCCTCGGCATTAGTCTGCAGCATGAAGAGCGTTTTCTTGTAAATCAGTTGCTGGCAAATAGATCCAGTACATCCCTGGACAGTTTCAAATGACGCTTGCGCGAAGATGGATACAACAAGAGTTGTCGCCCATGCTTCACGAGATCAACAGGACATCTCCGGCGGCTCTGGGACTGAAAGTGGGCATATTTGGACTGTAGATCCATTCTACAAGCCATCCGAACCAATCAAGAAGAATAAAGGAGTGATAAACACCTAGAGAATTATTCTGAAACGTTCGAAGAGCCAAGGCACAGGGAACATTTATTTATTTTTGCTTCTTTTTTTCCTGCCGCCTGTACAAATAACATGTAACATTACGGAATCCTGTGGTTCCACTGATAATTTTAACATAATAAACTAGTAGTGTAATTCCGGAGATAGAGAACTTCATTTTGCTATCAGATATTTCGGCGTTTATTTTGCCATCGTCGGTGATATAGAACAACCAATACAGTATTACAACAATATTACTACAGTCATGAGCTGATGAGAACTAATAGTATTACAAGTTTTCCACTGGCTAAATACATAAACACATGTAGTACTGGTTTGAGTGAGTTTACAAAACAAACAGACTGAGTAGTGAACTGATGTTCACAAAAAGAACTATAGAGAAGCAGATGGTCGGTTATCTAAATAATGCAAGCTCTTTGAAAGGTTTCAATCCAGGATTAAGAACAGGTCGTAATCTGCGTCATAGCCAGTGCCTCTTTGAATAAAATATTGGACCAGTGATAGGATTTGTCTATGATACATGTACTGTATATAATGTCCAGTAAGCTGGGTGGGTCAGTGTCATTAGACATGTCAGGCAGACTTAGAAACTTGTGAATATATTTGATTTATAACATTACGGTGAGCTAAAGTTACTCGTGGTGCGCATTGCATGACAGGAAGGAAATATGACCGATTCCAGACTGTCTAACGATGTATTGACTGATGGTTTTGAGAGAGATTTTCTGATTGGATGTATGCTCTGTCACCGTTCTTCACAATCCAATGAAAATACGGATGTCATGTTAGATTCAATGGAGTTATACATTACAACCCTTGATTTTTTCAGTGCCATGCATCTGTTATGCAATGTATAAAGACGGAGACACACGACCACATTTTCTTTGTCCAGTTTTCATGTAGCCGTGTGAACGAGAGAACACCATTTTCTACATATTTTCCGATTTTTCAGTTTCTCTGATAACAAGTTTTATTTGCTAGAAGCAATCGGTCATATCGGTCTCTATATTCTAGCATAGAATGAGATCGCTGCCTTTCGCAACCGAAAACTACTTTTCATATGGCCTGTTACAATGGAAATCTAGGGCATTCTGAACAAAACTTTGTTACCCAACAATTCGTCTATGACAAATCGTGCGGATCATAATGATGCGTTTCAATTAGCCTCCCACCTTCCTCGTGTAACACGACATCAATTTAAATTACCAAATCCCTGGACTGGCAAAGCCGGACCAACATGTCTTCAGAGCTTTAATTTGCTGGCTCGGGTTACATACAGGATTTCACGCCTTGCGGGCATCTGCACCGTGCGTTGACAATTGAATTAATGACAATTCATTACGTGATTGAAAGAGGGATAATACGTTATCAGGGTTCAGGCCCATCCCCCTGTTTGCTTCGGCTGTTATATTTGTGACCCATAATCTCTTCGAACACCTCCTCGTCCCTGAGCAAATAAATCCTTTTAGAGAATCGATGAAAAAAATCCCTCAGACGGAATTATGCAGCGATACACATTCAGTAAGCCCTAATCCCACATAAAACGTTTTAACAACTTTCCCATATTTCAAGTAGGCCCTACGGTATTACACTTCGAGGATCCAATTATGCTTGACAAAGGCTCTCATGTATCACGATGCATTATGTTAGATAATGCAATTTTATAGAAATGACTTAAAAGTGCCAAACTAGGCAGGCTTTGTTTCTATCCACCTGGCGTGTACTGTGTATCACACTTTATCGATAGAAGGCACAATCTACACTGCCAAAAATACCCTACTTATCTAAGATAATGCACTAAAATTTTCTTGAAATAAGATAATTTTTACTCAAAATAAGTTAAATTTTAAGATTTTTTTTTCTTGTTGAAGTAAAAGTTGGAGTGGGGTAAGTATATTTTACTTAAACAAGAATTTTTTTTATAATTTTTCTTAAAAAAAATCTTGTTTTAAGAAAAACTCTCACTTTTTTCTTGTTTAAGTAAAATATACTTACCCCACTCCAACTTTTACTTCAACAAGAAAAAAAATCTTAAAATTTTCTTAAAATTTAACTTTTTTTGAGTAAAAATTATCTTATTTCAAGAAAATTTTAGGGCATTATCTTAAATAAGTAGGGTATTTTTGGCAGTGTATACTCTGTAAATGATATACGGAGCCAAAGCTATTGCAGACAGCTGCCACTCTCAACCAATCAATAAGCTGAAGAGCATTGGTACTCGATTGTTAGTCGATATTTGACGAATTCCCGAAGTTGCGTGTTAGCATGATGGCTGCATGGCAAATTCCAAGTCGAATCATCGTAAGATAATTTGTTTTCATTTTGATTTGTGACACTGTGACAGGGCGATGGTATGATACGACAGAATAAGCGAAAAGCAGGCGATGTTACACTGATGTTACGAAAGAATTAAACCACAACACGTTGGACATGAACCATCGCAAATCTGCGAAGATAAAGTCATGAGATATATCACTTGATGAAACTGGAGGTACATTGCATTCAGTTGAATTTATTCACTGTGTTTACATAAGAGTAATGCATACTAATGGCTATCGTCCGGATATTTTAGAATATATATGAGTATTTATTCGCCTGAATATAACATTTGGCGGGAATAAAACCCAGAACGATTTGTTCTGTATCCCAGTAACGTGACAATGTCACACTAACAAAAGACATCAGTAGAAATACGAGGAATAATATGACTGAAGAATAAAATATTTCAAGCAATGGGAGAATGGGTCAGTCGTTGCAACTCATCAATTTGCTATGAGATATGATTTCAGCGAAACGTTGTATGAAAAGAAGCAA
The DNA here is from genome assembly GCA_036873755.1 of Hanleya hanleyi. NCBI lineage: Eukaryota > Metazoa > Mollusca > Polyplacophora > Lepidopleurida > Hanleyidae > Hanleya > Hanleya hanleyi. The sequence goes on along the minus strand of JAVTVY010052041.1, from coordinate 15,351 downwards.
AAGTGCATAATCCATGGAAGATCGTGCCATATTCTCTGTTCTACTCGCTGGTGGCACTCAATATTCACATTAATATACTCTCTAAAAAACTTGACTGAACTGTTCCACTCAAGTTTGAGTGAAATGTACCTGTTCACTCAAACTTTAGTTACTTTTCACTCAACTTGAGTTAAACTCACTCAAGATCACTCACTCAAGTATTGAGTGGGATCAATTTCCACTCTTACTTGAGTGAAATTTCACTCAACTTTTTCTAGAGAGTACTGGACTACAACTCCTTGTGTGGACTGGACAGTCCTTGCCTTACCTTACAGCTTCTGACGGCAGAATTTAGCGACCAAAAGACATAACACAATCTTATTTTCTTGACTGCCAATCAAGACAGACATGACCATTTTTGAAACCATCAGAGCTCAGCCTGTATTAAGAGTCTTTTTCCGCATCTGTACTGGGAGCCCATGGGTTCGAACCCCACAGATGTATTATTCTTCCGCGATCAACTCAGTGGCGAGCCTTAACACATAGGTGGTATGTTGTAGGAACAAGATCAAGCCCGCTCTTGTACGAGCGGGGATCGGCGGAAGGTAATGGCGTTCTTACATCCGGGTAAAAATCGTATCTCTGCAATATTGCGGTGATGAATTCGAAGATTCGGGATCTCGCGAATGCCTCACCCACACAGGATCTTTTCCCCAGTCCAAATGCCACCAGGTTTCTCCGATTCACATGCTCGGGGGGTAATATTTTCCCCTCTTCGCCGAGAAAGCGCTCAGGTCGAAACTCCCATGGCTCAGGCCATAATGTTTCCTCGTGGTGTATAGCCCACGTGTTTGCTATCACCAATGTGTTCGCCGGAATTACGTAATCTCTGAACCTTACTTCCTCGGTTGTGGTACGTGGAAAAGGGATCGGTACGTTTGAGGTATATCGCAATAATTCAAAGATGGCGGCCACAGTATACGGCATTTCCGCCCTGTCCTTGAGACTAGGAAATCGTCCACTACCGACAACCGCCTCGATTTCATCTTGAATTCGTTTCGCAACCTCTGGTTTGTTGAGAATTATTAAGAAGAAAGAATAGAGGGCGCTTCTTATTGTGAACGATCCGGCGATAATCATTTCCAAAAGGATGGCCTTGATGGAGCTGTCTGTTAACCAGGATAAACCGCCATGTTTCGCTAAACCTTCGTTTTGTTTTCGAAAGAGGTCGTCGGCCATTCCTCTGGACATATTGGGGTCATAGGTGTCCTTTGATGTTGCATAGAAATCCTTTACGAACTGTTCTTCGGCGGCGTTGAAGTTCATAAGATGCCGACCCACACCAATGGGTATGTATTTCAGGAAGGGGAAAGCAATAAACAAAACTGACGAAGACATTGATAGCACATTCCTGGTCGACTCGTCCATGCATTTAATGTTTCCCAGCTCTTTAGAGCCGTAGTCGTGACGTTTCCCAACAAGCATGATTGTGAGGAAGTTGATCACTGACGAATGAATGATGTCATCAATGTCTATTGGCACATTACAGTTTTGTTCTAACCAATCGATGGCGTACCTCAGCTCAATATTGAAAGTATTTTCCATTTTATCCATGTCCTCGCCACCAAAGTTCAACACCTTATGAATCAGCTTTCGCTGCTTCACCCATTCAATGTTTGGCTGGAGAAATGTGGTCGCAATCTTCGTTTGCTTCCCAGTCGTCTGGCCATGTGGACGCCCGGCGAATATCGCCCCGTATTCCTTTGATGTAAACAGCTCACCGACGATCCCGGGACTGCTAAGAACTATTATTCGTTGTCCGAATATGTTCATGGAAAATATTTCGCCCCATTTTGTAGCCAGATTGGTCAACATAATGTGTGCAGGTGTGGACAGATTTGAAATCAATTCTTTCATCAAATTCAACCCTCCGGGGCCCGGCGGAAATATGCGTTCACGAGATTGCTCAGAGGTACATAAAACATAATATGCTGTCAACCACAACAACAACAACACAACAAGAATGACCCAGGTTATCAGATCCATGTTCACTACAACCACAAACTGCACAGCTCAAAATTCAGACTGGTCTCAGGTCACATACACTCTTCCTGTGTATAGATTGACTTGTGGGGCAAAACAACTCGTTAGATTCTATATATAGCCCGAAAACAGCCCGTCACGGATGACCTCTGCCAATTGGACTTTCGGCGTGCATTTAACGCTAACTATGGCAAGCCATCTGGGCCACAGCGTATTTTCGATGCTTGGAAAATATTTATAAATACATGTATATAGCAAATATTTTATAAGAAATATTAATTCAAACACACATTTCGACACGAAGAACCCCTTGGACCAAAATATTTTCTAGCAGAGGAGATATAATGCCACCGCACATCACCAGGTTAAATGGCGTTTTGGTCGAAGGGGTCCTGCATGTCTAATTGTGTCTTGACTGACTCTATCTAGACCCCTTTTCTCGAAATAGCACATGCTGCAGATTTCAATTCCATGTCATAACTATAACCACAACGCAATCGAGCTAGAATTTTCACATATTGTATACATATATTTTCTCTTGCCGTTACATTGAAACACAATTATTTTTAGTTTTAGCATATTTTATATTTTTCGATTTCAACCACACCACGTATAGGCCAAAATCTCGCCTTATCGTACCATCTACTTTGGCCTTGTCTGATCAAAAGTGCTTAACCTCTCCATTGAAGCATTTTTTCTGGTCAAGTTATGGCATATGGCAGACCAAAATAAGTTATACTAAATTCAGACACGTTCGTACATTGGATAAATGAGTCTAAGTACCTTGGTTTAATTTAATATTTTATCAACGCTAACATTCACGAGACATATCCCGTTGCCAAGACGAAAAGTATTTAGGCCGCGAGCGCTGGTAAGACACACCGGAAACCTATGGAAAACTGTAGCGACACAGTTTCCAATAGGTTTCCCGCGGGGTTCGGAATTGGAAACTTGACCATTTCACGCAGTGAAGGTTCCCGCGGGGTTCCGGAATTGGAAACTTGACCATTTCACGCAGGGAAGGTTCCTTGCAGCGATGATGCATTTGTTAAAGAGGGAGCCCAGCTGTCAATATAGTGGCATGATTCCCGCTTACGTGAGAGTCGTGATATCGCTATTACGAAGGCATGGCTCTCTGCTGCAGTGCAAGTGAACTCCATTCAGACATCGGAAATGATTTTCTGTAAAAAAAGGTTTAACTGATCATTTTAGATTTGCTTATTCACCATTTCGCAAAAATTAAGATTCCAACATTTGGAAGACAATATTTTCTTCTTATATTAAATGCCTATACAGGTATTCAGAGAAATCTATTTCCTTCATCATCGTATCTACACTGCCTTTAGATCACCAAAATGATTGTTGCACATGAAAAGATGATGGTGAATAAACAAATGAACAAATTGGTTATCATTTGTATCAGAACTAGAGCTCGAGCAGTTCAAAAGGTTCGTCATAATTGGAGATACACTACAAACAAGATAATCCATATTTAACAATATTTGGGAAAAACTGCAACAATTCGTTGTAGTTTGTCCCAAATGTTGTTAAATATGGCTCATCTTGTTTGTAGTGTATGCATTTGACGTCAATGATGTGACAAATAAGAGTCTGTCGTACACAGCGCAATACTATGGTCTATAGAGTTAGAACTTCCTCTCGCAAGCGAGATCTTCTGGGATCAATCTCGGATCTCTAAGTAGGAACCAAAGCGACACGGGCTATGAACCGCTGACATGTAAAAATAATTAAACTAAACGAAAAGCGGAAAATAAAATAAAACTAGAGCCTATGGGCTTTAATGAGATCTGGTAGCTGGGGGATAAGTTTATAATGAAATAAACGCACAATTATATATTTAATTTCAAGTTAGGCACAGGTGGTACCAGACACGAATGTATGTGGCTAAAACGTAATCACAAGTTACATTCTGTGACAAGTTACATGAAGGGCCGTTCGCGCCATAAACGCATCCTTTGAACGTTTTAACTTCTTAAACGTTTAAAATTTGTAAAGCTTTAAAAAGTTTAAACTTTTAAACTTGAATCAACCAATCAGATGTTATGCACTGACATTTTACTGTTAAAAAGCAAAGGTGTCCAGTCTTTTAAAAGTTTCTGGTTGAAAGGATAACGTTTCCGGTATGTATTCCAACATCTACACCAACACGTGCAAATCTCCACTGGCAAACGTTTCCGGTATGTAGTGTATTTTAACCAATGAAAACCGTTCTTACAAATTAGGTTTTGGAGAATATCTTTGGCACCGGGACAATTTGCGCAGGACATGATGCACGGTGGGCATGAGGAATACAATATGCGATAATATTTGTAAGGGTTATTTTGATTGGTTCAAATAGACTACATAGCGGAAACGTTTTGCCAATGGACACGTGTTGATGTTGGGGTTTGAACATACGCGGCAGCAATAAAAAAATCTGACTGGACGATCACAACCGGTAACGATTTCCCTTAAACCGGAAACGTTTAAGTCTCGAATATTACTACTGGAGTCGTTTGCCTTTTGACAGGAAACGTCTAAAGTATTAAACGTTACAACAGCAAACGTTTGCTTTTGGACAGGAAATGTCTTCCAAATGTCAATTCATGACATCTGATTGGTTGCAGCAAGTTAAACGTTTAAATTTATTAAACGTTTGGATTTATGGCGCGAACGGTCCTTCTTAAAAGGTACCGACATAATGAAGTTGAACATACCAAAGAAAGGCAGTCCTAGGATAAAAGTAACTCCGAAAATGGAAGCCGAAATATAGAATATTATATCACAATGACTTCCATTTTCGGAGTTACTTTTATCGTAGTTTATGTGAAATTGATCTGTGGGAACAATGAAACGTAGTCTTATAATGAGGGAAGTTGCACACGTTACGCTAACCATGTGTTACCCAATTAATTTCCGTCCAATTAGACACCACAGTAGGTGCTCATCCAACCTTGACCAAAATAACCGAATTTTGCTCTTTATCTTGATACATAATTCCTCCAATACGTCAGTTCGGGATTCCAGATGAACACCATGACCACCATGTTAATTTAACCAGCATAAAGAAAGCAATATGATACCTTCTTTAACATGGTATTGTTGGTGTTGCGTTGAAACTGCAAACTGACCTGTTGAGAATTCGATGGAAAAAGGGGCCAGTGGAATGAAGTCTAGGCTTAAATACCCACAGGGGATTAAGGTCAGTTTGTACAGAACATACATGTACCTAGGGGTAAATAAGAGAGATTATACCTAGGGGTAAACAGAGATTGATTTAGTGTTATGAGTGAGAAGGGCTGGACATCAAGGTTGATGATGGTTATGTCACAAGTTAGTATAAGACATGTATTACACTTTCTGGATATCCCACAGGTTGACTGGTGGAGTACAAGATAGGAAAAGATTATAAGATATGTTACAGCTTGATCTTGTAAGAAAAGCAAACAGTGGCCTGCAAAGGTGATAATGAGACAATGGTGGCCAGGTTAGCTGCTATGGTAGAGCATCTCTCACATATACACCTAACCAGCTAAACTGTATAATTTTTGGTAAAGTGACGATACCAGTCTGTCATACTTTAGAGCGTATTAATCTCATATTTTGTGGGAAAACAATGCACAGAGTAATATTTAATGCAGATAAGGGATCAAATATATGCCAAGTGACTATTAGTGACTAAATATAGACATATAAAAGCCTTTCAACCACTAAGGATCCCCAAAACTCATCTCTGTGGAACTACTTTCATGCAGCGTAAGGCTATCCCGTGAGTCGGTTTGCACTTTTGTCCATTTCCCTACAGCATTCTAAAGAGCCTCTGGCTAACGCCAGATCTCAAAAATAATTACAACATAGACACTTCGGTGCTAGTCTAGGTCCTATTAATTGAGCAATAATTTAGCGTCTGCCTGACTTACATTTCGAGGGAACGGGTTTTTCTGTAATACATGTACCTTTGTTCAGAGCAGTCAAATTCAATACAAAATCTCTATGTAATTTGTACAACTTTATTCTAAAATTTCAAGGAAATCATTCAGTATCAAAGAAAATCTCGCATGTTATTTCCAAAGCAACTTATAATCGATCTGGGCTTCTGACCTATAAGTAGATGAATAAACATAATTTAGAATTTGATCAGTTAACCTATCATGGTTCTGCAGATATGGCGGTAACGGACAGATGCACACGACGACAATACCTTAGCCAAGCAGAAGACCATGAGTGAATTCAAAATGGACATTAAAAATCGACTCCAACGATGCATTTTTCTAATATACGTCTGTGTGACGTCATTAACGCGTTGAGCCCAAGATATGTGATAGAACGTTTAACTCCGTCTGTACCGGCGTTTTTAACAGTTTCAAGCTGGTATCAAAACTGTCATGAACATGAATGAAGCGAAGATATACTTCTCATCACCTACGTTGCTTCAAAGTCCGTATTCCAAGCTTTCGGACAAGATATAATATGATGAAAATATTCGTTTAGAATTTCCTCATTTTTGTATGCCAATGACAGGCAATCATTGAGCCTGATTTCTGCATTATAATGGTGACCATCTTGGATTTGGCGGCCATTTTTAATCAACCGATCGAGTACTATAAATATTCTAAGTATCATGCTTTTACTTCAAATGCAGAATTACCCAACTTCATGCACCAAACCTGCTGTACAAGAAGGCGCCGAGCTGTTGAGATGAAATTGATGGAATATTTAATATCATGTAACCTATGGGGACAGAAGAGATATGTGAAGAAGTTAACCATATTGCACCTGATGATAATCTCAAAACCAAGTGGATTTCAGCGTTCGGCCTGAATAGCTGTAAATAGCTAAATGCTTGAATTACCATTGATATTAATTCTATTCAGATAATTTAATATCTACGAGTTGTGTCGTTAATAGTTGATGTTAGCAAATAAAATAATGCGAATAATTACTAGCATATTTGTCCCCCTGCACCCACATGGCAAGGCGTCTTTCATTACTGACCAGGGCCGCAGACTCACGGCTTCTTTAACTCTACCATGCCTGGTGGAGGGGAGGGGACCCTACTACACTTTCTACACTATCTCAAGAACGACATGAATTTGAGAGCGGATACTTCGTGACTTTGCAGTTTATCATATTAAGTCATTTTGAGCCTATTTGCATAGAGGATCATGGACAAATTCAAAATGGCGACCATGTAGGGTATCAGAAACGTGATGTTTTCGTCATTTTGTCTTCAAGGTTCCTGCTTTTCTGCGAAGAAAATTAGACAAAAGCAGTTTTATTTCACACCGGATTATTGTTTATTAATCTGAGTTTTTGCGATGAAAACACATAAAGACTTCGAAAAATCTGACCGAAAAATCGTCAAAAGCTATCTTTTTTGAACATGACGTCACTGTGACGTCTTCATGTCCGCCATCTTGCATGTTGTGGTAAGTTTCAACCTCCTAGCCCAAGGAGTATGAAAAATATATAGACGCGGGGGAGGGGAAGCGAAGGTGGGGGGAGGGGGGGGGGATTTCCTCCAGGCCTCGTCCCAAATCAGGTTAGATGGGGTTATTAATATGACATTCAATTCAATTCTTCATTGGCATCAACACAATTCACATTGGTTATGTCTGAGAAGCCGTATCATTCTCACATTGATGATTAAAACATATTTGGATTATCTGTTATCCCTTGGCCTCTTTAATATTACTGAGGGGCGATAGCTATAATATTCTATTATATTTTGTGCCATCATTATATAATTTGACGACACGGCTTCTCGATAGATGGAACAATTCCTATGGAAACGATCTACCATCAATCGGCCAGCGTGTGACAATTCAGGTATGACTTGATCAGGTTGGCTGGTGTAAATTATTCAACTAGCGCTGTTTGCTTAACGGCTTTAATCAAAAATATGTCAACATATTTATACCGGTACTATTCAGAAGATCGAATTGGTAACAGATGTACAACCATACAGCAGAATACAACCGCTCTCCTGAATACACCATCCTATGTATCTGATTCGCAGCGAGAAAAAACAGAATTGAGGACGATCAAGTTCATCCCAGGCCAGCGAGAAAAGAAAGATGTAGGGAAGAACAAGTCGGTCCCAAGCCAGCGAGGAAAGAAAGAAGTGAGGACGAACAAGTCGGTCCCAGGCCCGTCCCCAGCCCAGCGAAGAAAGAAATCGCGAGGAAGACAGAGCCGATCGCAGGCCAGCAAAGAAAGAACCACGCGGTGACGATCAAATCGGTCACAAGCCAGTGAGAAAAGAAAGAAGTGAGGACGATTAAGTCGGTCCCAGACCCATGCGAAAAGAAAGAAGTGAGGACAATCAAGTTGGTTCGAAGCCAGCGAAGAAAGAACGATGCGGGGACAATCAAAACGGTCCCAGGCCAGCGAAGAAAGAACGATGCGGGGACAATCAAAACGGTCCCAGGCCAGCGAAGAAGAAAATACGCGGGACGATCAAATCGGTCCCAGGCCAGCGAGGAAAGAAAGGAGTGAAGTCGATCAAGTCGGTCCCAGGCCAGCGAGGAAAGAAAGGAGTGAGGAGGATCAAGCTACAATTGTAGCAGTTAAAATAATTTTTATCGCAAAATATCAGCGGATAATTCAGGTGCCCCACGGCGCCAATCAAACAAGCAAGTGCGCTTGACAATGCTTAGACCATACACTGCAAATTCATGATGTATTTCAGTCACGTATTGCCAATTGCCAAAATCGGTACATGGAATTAAAGAAGAGATAAATGGAAGGTATTTTACACACATTTGTAAAACGCATTGGGGCGCCCAAAAATTTAATTCCCCGCCAAAATTTGAAGTGAAAAACAGTTGATTTTTTAGATGATCTAAATGGCTGATCTAGATGGCTGATCATACATTGAACATTGATGAGTTTCAACTTCCTGTTCAAACGTGTGTAAAATTGTCCATATCCATGTAAGCTGGGCGTGTAACGGCACAAAGTGTCCAAAATAGCAGTCATCGCGTAGAATACCAACGTTGATACACTGAATCAACGTTAGGATATCAACGTTTGAATGTCGATTTTAATATTGAGATCCAATGCCCCCCCCCCCTCCTCCGCCCCCTAATTACTTTTCTTACCCCTTGAGGGGACGGAAACTTATCACGTTGAAAAAAAAATCCAAGATGCTGCTTTGATAACGTCACAGTGACGTCATTTCCAGAAACGCCATTTTTGGTCGATTTTTCGGTCAAACTTTTCAAAGTTTTCACCGCAAAAACTGCATGATAAATTAGTAAATATTAATAGGATGTGAAATAAAATAGTTTTTGCCCACTTTTCAGAGCGGAAAAGCAGAAATTTTGAAGAAATATGACAAAAACATCACTTTTCTGGTACCCCATGTGGCCGCCATCTTGAATTTACCCATGATCCTCTGCTCGGGGGGTTATGGAAATAGGCTCAAAATGACCCCAATATGATGAGCTATAAAGTCAAGGAGTTTTAGCTCTCCATTGTTTGTCGTTCCCGAGATTCTCAAAAACTTCAAGTGCAAGTACTCGCCTCCTCCTTAAATGGAGGGGCGGAACATTTGCCCTAACTAATAAAATATCGTATCCACTTGTGTGGTCTTGGAATACAAAGCGTAAAGCTTTTTCTTGTAGTCGCTCCATTTTCTTCGTGCTGGTATCACTACAAAAGTGCTACACAAGTGGACAAAAATTAAAATTTGAAAGGATGAAGCTAAAATAAATGTTCTTTCTTCAGTGTAAAGATAAACGTTTACCAATTCTCTTTAGAGCATTGATTTGCTGGGATGCTTTTACAAAAATCTGTTCGATCTCAATTTCAGAATCCACCCGTCAGTAATGTGTCAATTTATTTCAGGTATGCGGTGTGTAACCGATAGTCTCTCCTTAGATTCTGGGTGAAACTGTCGCGAAAATCGAAGCCAGAACAATATAGCTCGGATCCATAATCCGGAGAAGAATATTTGCATTGATAGTGTAACCTGATTTTCTTTAGTTTGTTTATTCTGAAGCTTAATGCGTGATCTGCCATCGCAACGCACGTAATGCTTTTCGAAAGGAATTGTTACATCAAGAATTAAAGTCAATGTCATACACAGAACGACCAGGGATCAAACGATAGCTTTTTGCAATAAACGTCCAAAATACATTTTATGATTATGTGGTCATGCACAGACGATAAAATTACATATTCCTGAAATAGTGTATTGAATGAATATCGTTGTGGTATCTTGGAGAACGAACTGTACCTGTTTTGTGAAACAACGATACAATCGCCGTGGTTTCCTGGGTCGTAATCTGCGCGAATTTGGTATACAAATGGAGCTTTAATGAGGCCACATGACGCTGAACTAGAGATAATTATATAGGCAAATAATGGCTTACTTTCTAACATACTAAATACACATGCAGCACACTCCTTCCCCCGCCCACACCCCGTTTTACACCTCTATCGCTCCCTATTCAGTCACAGGGCGGCACATTATCCGATGGGTGATTGCCTCAACCCGCTACACCTTTCTCACCTCAGATTCAGTCACAGGGCAACACATTATCCATGGGTGATTGCGTCAACCCCAACCATTTCTCACCCTATAGTCAGTCAAAGGCCAGCATATTACTCGTACGGTGATTGCGTCAACACCCGTCACACGTTTCTCACACCATGGTCAGTCACATGCCAGCACATTGCCCGTAGGATGGCTGCATCAACCTCGTCACACCTTTCTCACACCATAGTCAGTCACGCGCCAGCACACTGCCCGTAGGGTGATTGCTTCAACCCCCCCACACCTTACGCACCCCATAGTCAAGCACAGGCCAGCACATTACCCGTAATGTGATTGCGTCAACATACGCCACACGGTTCTCACACCATAGTCAGTCACAGGCCAGCACACTGCCCGTAAGGTGGCTGCACCAACCCCGCCACACGTTTCCCACACCATAGTCATTCACACGCCAGCACACTGCCCGTCGGGTGATTGCGTCACCCCCCCCACACAACTTTCTCATCCCATTCTCAGTTACAGTCAAAAACCAGTACATTTTTATAGCGATATAGCGATAGCCTCGGAATTCTGTCCGTCCGTCTGTCTGTCTGTCTGTTTTTTATTGTCAACGCAACTCCTCCAACACTTTTGATACAGTTCACACGATACTTGGTGGATGTTATCGGCACAGTCTGAAGATGCGCATGTGCTCTTCCCGTTGACGGAGGATTCTTTCCTGAGTTATTGCCCTTTACAGTTCAACATACTGTAGATTAAATTATATCATCTTGTCAACGTAACTCCTGCTGCACTTTTGATACAGTACTCACGATACTTGGTGGATGTTATCTGCACAGTCTGGAGATTCACATGTGCTCTTCCCGTTGACAGAGGACTTTTCTTTCCTGAGTTATTGCCCTTTAAAGTTCAAAATACTGTAGATTAACTTATATCATCTTGTCAACGCAACTCCTCCTACACTCTCATTACAGTTCACACGATACTTGGTGGATGTTATCGGCACAGTCTAGAGATGCGCATGTGCTCTTCCCGTTGACGGAGGATTTTTCTTTCTTAAGTTATTGCCCTTTACAGTTCAAAATACTGTACATTAAATTATATCATCTTTTCAACGCAAATCCTTCTACACTTTCGATAAAGTTCACACAATACTTGGTGAATATTATCGGCACAGTCTGGAGATAAGTATGATGGCCGAGAAGGGACATCGCTGTATTGTGTTATGAATCTGAACCGACACACGAAGGCAGGATGCGAAGTGGCGAAGCCAGGATGCGAAGAACGAAGGCAGGATGCGAAGCGCGAAGTCAGGATGCGAAGGCAGGATGCGAAGTGCGAAGCCACGATGCGAAGCGCGAAGTCAGGATGCGAAGCGCGAAGTCAGGATGCGAAGTCGCGAAGGCAGGATGCGAAGTCGCGAGGCCAGGATGCGAAGCGCGAAGTCAAGATGCGAAATCAAAACATGCAGCTCGAAGTCAGGATGCGAAATCAAAACAATGCGAAGCCAGGATGCGAAGTGGCAAAGCCAGGATGCGGCGAAGTGGCGAAGTGGCGAAGCCAGGATGCGAAGCGCGAAGTCAGGATGCGAAATCAAAACAATACAATGCAAAGACTGGAAGCGGAGCGCGAAGTCAGGATGCGAAGTCAGGATGCGAAGCGCGAAGTCAGGATGCGAAGTCAGGATGTGAAGCGCGAAGTCAGGATGCGAAATCAAAACAATGCGGAGCGCGAAGTCAGGATGCGAAATCAAAACAATGCTAAGCGCGAGGTCAGGATGCGAAATCAAAACAATGCGGAGCGCGAAGTCAGGATGCGAAATCAAAACAATGCAGAGCGCGAGGTCAGGATGCGAAATCAAAACAATGCGGAGCGCGAAGTCAGGATGCGAAATCAAAACAATGCCAAGCGCGAAGTCAGGATGCGAAATCAAAACATTGGGCATTGGGCATAATTCTATCAAAACGAGGTCGGTTTGTAACCCTGATTCCTAATATGCATTGCAGAGGCAATTGACGATTATTGCTGGTTGTTATTATCACAGCAACGGAGGAAGTAAAATTATTCTAATTTGTACCTTTTGCTTTGCATCACTGATGTTTTATAGAAATTCACAAATGGTAATTTGAATATCTTCAGATCTGGCGTTTCGGGAATGATTAAAACCGACCGGAATAATTAATACTGAAGGGCTCAAAGCTTTCGTAAGACTCTAATTAGCCTGGTGACTGTTCAGGTTGACATTTTTATTCCAACCTTACAAAATTTCCAGTTACCCTGGTGTGTGAATGGGCCAGACCATCTAAAAACAATTGAGAATTATTGCTTACCAGATAAATTGCTAAGCAGATCAAAATGGCAGTATAATAACATTATGCTAACCGACGAAGTCCTTAGTCTCGTACATTTCAGGTTGAACAGATCATCCCAAGGCTGGTTAAAATTAATTTCCTGTTAAGCATGATGTTAAAAATGATGTTTAAAATAAAATCCCAAAACATTGCCTCGTTTTTGTGGATTTTTTTTATTCTATCAAGGGATGATTTCCTGGAATTCACAACCAGCAATAATATATCCTGAAAACGGGAACCCAGTTACTCTTATTCAAACATAAATGGGTCAATTCCCATGGCATCCGGCTATCTCCCACGTGGTATTTTTAGTGTGACAGTTTGGCGGCGGAAAATGACACTTGGACTAAATAACATGATATAGCCTACGAACACCCTCCACGTAAATTATTGTCAAATTCTTATTATTAAATTTGTTAATTAGGGTATGTTGTGAATCCATAATGAGGCTGAGCGATCCATGTCGATTATCATGATTTTGCAGACCCGATAGGCCTACACCTCGAGGGATGACGATAAATTTTGGGTGGCCCTGAAAAGGACCGTTGCAAGAGCGACATGCGTTTTTAGCGGGATTGAGACCGTTTCCGAGAACCGTTATGATACCGTTTCCGAGAACCGTTATGATACCATGCGGTATTATCACTCAGTGATAGATGGTTTTGAATTTCGAATAATATTTGAACAAATATATATCAATTTGTGTATTTTCAATTCTGGTTTATAACTGTGCAAGTTTTAAATGCACACCCAAAGCCTGTTTTATCGAACTATTTGATTTGGCTGTTTCTGTGGTGGATACTGATGGGAAATTCTGGAAATGAATTAGAACACGGCCGATTTGTACCATATATAGAATAGACAAGAATATCTCTTTATTTATGCTTATATTTCAAAGGGTTGACGTAAACAGAGAAACAATAAATTGACAATGTTTGGCGGCCTCGGCCTTGACAATCTCGACTTCGGACTCCAAAATATATGCATCGTCGGATGACTGATGTAACTAGTTTAGTGAACAGAAAAATCGTTTGGCTTGTATCTGGATCTAGTTTCAATAAATTTTAGTTTACATTTATTGAGATATCTACTTCTAAGTCGCTTGACTTCGGTCTCGGAGCGTCGATTCCAAGGATGAAGAGGAAAAAAAGAATAAAAATAAAAAATTTAGGGCGGCCGAATATTTCGGAGCGGGCGGTGATGCTAAAGAGGAAACATTTTTAACCAGCCTAACGTTCGCGAATTACGATATTGCCCTGTACGTAGACTTTTGGCATGGAGTGACGAGCATACGAGTTTTAGACAATAGCCCCAAACTAACAGCTAATTATCTTACTGCTTGTTAATAGTCTATCTGTTTCCGTGTGTATATATTTAGTAGCACATAATAAGGATGTATGGAAATATTGATCCTTGATTTCACATTTTATATCATCAATCCTAAATTTGTACAAACCACCATCTTAGAATTGGCCCGGATCGTTTCGGACACAGGGCTAAGTAGCCCTGTTGTGTCAGAGATATATTTTTAAATTTTTTTAATTTAAATTGCTTTCTTAATTTTCAAATTTTAATTTTTTTCAATTTTAAAATTTATATTTTTTTTTAGAATCACTATATTATCATATAGCTTACTATAACACTCATACATGGCCATATTTCAAAGCGAGAGCCCGTGTTTGTCAAGCATGGAAAATTACACTATATACACTATATATAAAGACCAATTTATCTGGTAAGCAATAATTCTCAATTATTCCTAGATGGTATGGCCCATTCACACACCAGGCTAACTGGAAATTTTGCAAGATTGGAATAAAAATGTCAACCTGAACAGTCACCAGGCTAACTTAGAGTCTTACGAAAGCTTTGCGCGCTTCAATATTAATTATCAATTATTCGGGTCGGTTTTAATCATTCCCGAAACGCCAGATCTGAAAATATTCAAAATACCATTTGTGAATTTCTATAAAACATCAGTAATGCAAAGCAAAGGTACACATCAGAATAATTTTACTTCCTCCGTTGCTGTGATAACAACAACCAGCAATAATCTTTAATTGCCCCTACAATGCATATTAGAAATCAGGGCTACAAACCGGCCTCGTTTTGATAGGATCATGCGCAATACTGATGTTTTGATTTCGCATCCTGACTTCGCGCTCCGCATTGTTTTGATTTCGCATCCTGACTTCGCGCTCCGCATTGTTTTGATTTCGCATTCTGACCTCGCGCTCTGCATTGTTTTGATTTCGCATTCTGACTTCGCGCTCCGCATTGTTTTGATTTCGCATCCTGACCTCGCGCTTCGCATTGTTTTGATTCCGCATCCTGACTTCGCGCTCCGCATTGTTTTGATTTCGCATCCTGACTTCGCGCTTCGCATCCTGACTTCGCATCCTGACTTCGCGCTTCGCATCCTGACTTCGCGCTCCGCTTCCAGTCTTTGCATTGTATTGTTTTGATTTCGCATCC
>JAVTVY010052040.1:0-27788 GCA_036873755.1 Hanleya hanleyi | reverse complement strand
CTTGTTTGCCGATTGCTTTCACACCCCGCGTCACCAAGGGCAGGAACGTTTTCACAATGCTGCCGAGTATGTTCCCCAGACCATGTCCTCGTTGCATGCGTGCACCGCTAAAGACCGGAAAGCCACCCCGGCCTGTTGGGCATAATAGTCGGCATAGCTGCGTGCATCGCACTCGTAAGGTACTTTCATTATGCAAAGTGAGGAGCACGTGCTTGTCGAAAATGAAGTGTCAGCACCACTTTTCCTCGTTCGAATGCCACCGGTCGTCCCGTGTCATCTCTTATATCCACCGTGATCGTGTCGATATCGGTATGTCGTACGGGCAGGTACATGATATGGTTGAAACTGTGGGTGACTTGATCGCCATACGTCTTTTTAATGGGGACCACCCGTAACAGAGGTGTGTTGATATCGCCCACGATGTGGTTGTCCACCACGTCCGAGTAGACGTAGAGTCCGTACATACCCGACTTCATATCCGTCGGCATCTCGCCATGGTGTTGGTTGGGACCAGCGAACGTCTGTAGATCGAAACCCAGCATTTGCTGTAGTGTAGGACTGAGTTTCACATTCACGGTATCGGTGACGGTAAGCTGTGCCTTGTCGTTGTGTACGTTGACATCGAAGAACACGTTTCTCTTGAAACGCAAGGCTATCAGGCGTGTTGCACTATCCGTCACCCCCCGTAGCGCCTTATCATGCATCAGTCTTGACAGCCCACCCATGAACTCTTTGGGGGTATCGTATTGGCCTTCGGGCAGGGTGAGCCAGGTGTTTTTGCCTTCGTAGGTGACCTCGTACCACACTTCATTGGCTCGCACGTTGTACCACGAGTAAGGGTATTGGATATCCACGAGGGCACATTCCCACCGGCCAGGTAAATGTAACGGTTGCGGTAACTGGGTGACGTACTTAGCCACGGTGTTGTCAGGAAACACATCCAGCGAACTGTTACTGGGTAGGGTCAGGTAAAACATGGCGACTGAGCTGTCCTGCTGCTGCTGTTGGTTTTAATGGGTCTTCCAGGCCTTGGGCGGTTGTGTGCGGCGTCGTGTTCGTCGCGTTGACTTGCTACGTGTCACGGCTCTGGAGATGTGGGGTGTCTTGATCAAGGGTGGTTTTTTAAAGGTCTGAAAAGAAGGTGCCCGTTGTGGTGGAGTTTTGGGGGGTGACTCCGGTTCCCAGTCGGCTTCCCAAGAAGGTTGTGGTGAGAGTCGTGGTGCACGAGTCGGTGAGTCACGCTGCATAAAGGCCCAGCGGTGGGGTTTCCCCACCAATTCCTGTGGTACATGCATGTCTTTCAAGCCTTGAGCGAAGACCTCCCATCCTCGAGGATCGGTGTGCGATCTGCGTTGACGCATCAGATCATTCACTAAATCCGTCATGTGGGTGCCGGGGACCACCTGATTCTGTACCAGGAGTTCGCCTTTATCATTCCAGTCATGTTAGGATTCTGTTTCATCCGTTGTAATACCAGGCCAGCTTGTTTCTTGAACGAGGCAGGTACACTCTTCAGCACTTCGTCTTCCACCCACTGTGGGGCTGTGGGGGCTACCTCATCCGGCTGTTGGAACGGTGCTGAGGTCAGCGGTCTGTCACGTGGTGGTGGTGGTGGTGGTGGTGGTGGTGGTGGTGGTGCTGTTGCTGGGGTAGACAGGGTGTTGTATTGGTCCATGAACGTCATGTACCGTTGAAGCGTCTCATTGTACCGTTGTACTTTCTCACTGTCGCTTAACCCCGGTCTCTGTAAGATCTGTTGCATCTCTCCATCGAGGCTGTTTATGGTCTTCACCGTAGGTGGGACAGAGTAGGGTGATTGGAGGTTTTGCAGGAACCGTGGTTCGACGAGGACCATTTTTTCGTGTGGTTCATTGTCGGCCGAAGAGTCCACCCAATACTGGACCCAACACGGAAGCGGCCAACGGTGCTAAGATGGCCCCGAGAAAGCCGCCTTTCTGTAACACCTTTTTCTTTTGTGTTTGAGGGACCCGCTTCTGGACTGGGTTCGGAGACCTGTCTTATGCTTGGCCAACTTGGTCTTCTGAGCCGGAGTCAGTGGTACGTTGCCTTTTAACAGGTTGTACCCGATCTCGCACAGACAGCGTACAAGGTCAGGGTCCGCACCGCGTACAATGGTTCGGACTAACTCGGGTGGGGCCGTCTTCAATACACGGAGCGTGGGAGCGTGCTTCCGTACTCGCGCAGACATCCTGTACAACTAATGCTAGAACCCACAACTCTGCCCTTTTTATCCACCTCACAGACAAAGTCAACCCTGCTGTGGTATTCATTCTTTTTATTATTCCCATCATCAAACACACAGACCCCAGCTGGGGGCGCCACTGTGGGTGTGTTTACATTATTTTTGCATGTACACGTGGTGGGTCTCTCCGGGAAAGATGCCGGTCCGTAGTCGAAGGTGGTCGGGAGTGGCTTGCTTGAGGTCGAACAGCATATACCCGTGCTGAGGGGTTGTGGCATCTTTAAAGGCTTCCAACGCAAACGGTGTGCGGCCGGGATACATCTGTCTCGCCAGGTGCAGCAGTTGAGTGGTATCTCTCGGGTTTTTGAAGACCACCAGGTAGTGGGCATTTAAGCTGATATTCCGATGTTCTTTGTTTTTACTGAACAGATTCTGTACAATGTAGATGATGCTGAGCCGTCGATGATGGCTGCCTTTGGTAAAGAGTTGGGTGACCCGTGCATCCGTCTCCGCCATGAGATCATCCAGAACCACCAAGGTGTCGGGTTCCAAATCGGCCAGGTTGGGTAGGCCTTCCACGAACGTGATGTGGGGCATTGCTGCATACGCTTCCTGCCATTCTCCGTAACACCACACGACTCGGGCAATGGGTGGAGTGATCATGCTGTCGGCGTGTTGAAGGAGCTTCCTGACGAAGTGCGTTTTGCCGGAGCCCGTCGGTCCTGCGATGACGCAGGTGAAGGGATGCTGCCACCCAGGGTCCATGGTTTGAGGTGTATCCGTTGTCGTGGTAACCCGCTCTTGTAAATTTCGTACGAGTGAACTGGAGTGGTGGTGGGTACAACGTCGGTCGTCGTTGTCTGTTCACGTTCAGAGATGGTGCTGGGGGTGGGTACAACGTGGGTGGTCGGTTCACTGTGAGGGATGAAATCCGGTGGGTCTTGAGACGTAGTAGGTGTACTTGGTGTAAGTGTAGAGCTCGACGTGGCTTGTACGCGGGGTGTGGTGGTGGTGGTGACTGGGCTCGATACGACTGGTGCTCTCTGTAGACCCGTTTCACTGATGGCTGGTGTTCTCAGTTGGTTAAGTAACGTACTGACATAGGCTACGTCGTAAAACACACCTCCGTACAACACACTCAGCAGGGTTAGCAATAGCACCCCAAAGACCACTTGCGCTTTGCGCGTTTTGCGAGACGCTGTCTTCGGAGGCAGCTGCTGTTGGTCCATAGCACTGGGGTCGGACGTGGAATGAAGGAGGACGGCAGTGGTGTCTGGCTTTATAGTCGTTTCACCTGGTTGGCAGCGACCCAGGAATTGAAGGAACTGGGCCAGCCTTGCCATTTTACGAAATGAAACAGTTTGCCACGTCGACGTTCCGTTTTCAAAATCTGCTCCACCGTGTAGTAGTCTTGCTGTGTTTTTACAACAGGCTGTAATTCCGTGTCGTAAAACGTCCCCAGCAACGTTTCCCCTTGGAGATCTTCCAGTTCATAGACTCGCCGCTGTCGGGGTAGGCGCCGTTTAATCAGGAAGTGCTCATCGCTCCAGTTGGGCAAGTAACTTTTCTCGAACTTGCCCTTGACTTTACTGATCCGTACAGGGTCCCGACCTTGTACACCGCCTTCGTCGTTCGCTGCGATGGCCTGGGGTACAAGACACGCCGGACTTGGGCTTCATTGCGTTGGGTCACGGTAATGGGGGCTCTCTCTATACTTCGATGATAGGCTCGATTGTAACCCCTCACCAGTTTCGGGAGAACATCGATGTACCGCCTTGTATTCTTATAGGTGAAATATTTATACATGCGGCCTTTGAATGTCCTGTTGAACCTCTCCACCACGGAAGCCTTGGTCTCGTTGTACGTATGGAAGAAAAACACCTTCTGTTTCTTGAGAAAGGCTTGGAACGGTCTGTTGAGGAATTCCGTGCCTTCGTCGGTTTGCAAATACAAAGGTTTGCGCCCGGTCTTGAAGATGTCTTTGAACGCCGCTATGAGATTTGCCCCCGTTTTCGTCCGGATGGGTACCACCCACGCATACTTGGATAGGATATCGATGCACGTCAAGATATACCGATTCTCATCGTTGTGTTTGGCAAAGGCGCTCATATCCACCAAATCCGCTTGCCACTGGGCATCTATTCCTCCCACGATGACCCGGTTCCGTAGAAAATGGCGACGGACAGATCGATGTAAGGTATAGGTGTCTTGTCTTCTTAACCAATCTCGGACTTGGGCACGTTGTACCCCCTGGGGTTTGGCCGCTCGATAGAGAGCCGACAATGCACTATAGGCTGCCGGACTGTCGGGACTGTAGTATAAGTTATCCAACACCTTCTCCCAGCGCTTCATGGTGACAAAATGATGATGGACCCTGGCTCTATCGTTTATTTATAACGGGTATATCTTGGGCCGGAGTTTCTTTCTGATTTTCTTCGTGGACTTCCACAGTGGCCATGGTCAATGACCAGTCCAACTCGTCTGATGACCGCTTGATAAGCACTTCATCCACATCCACCACGGCATCTTCCAATGCAGACCATAGATCAGGGTGAAGGGTAAAATGCACTGTACCTCCATCTAGCCGAGCCAATTGAGCAAAGAAAGGGCCGCGTCGGATGTACACATCGTGACACAAGTGGATGAGGTCGCCGTCCAGTTCACCAGACAACACCCGTTTGAATTTGGTCCAGCCCTCCCGGGACAGACGAATGTGAGCCGGGCACGGTTGTGTAGGGTCCGTGTCTTCCACCACCTCCTCCATGATATCGACCTTATCCGCATACACATGCAGGAAAACCTCGGGGGTCAAGCTGAAATACGCCAGTACTATATGCTCCGTCATGGTCAGTACGTGAATGGTACCAGATTTCACTGTCTCTCGTATTTATAGGGAGAACCGCGTGAGATCAACGGATCAGGTGGTCATGTCATTGGGCTGACTGAGTCTAGCGGGGTAATCAATGGCATCGTCGTCGGGTTCATGTAGTTGTTCATGGGGTTCAGCCAGGGCGTCCTCCATAGCACGAGCCCATGCCAATTGGTCGGGTGATCGGTCGTCCGGTATAAATAACTGGTCCACCAGAGGGCCTATTTTCTCCAAGGCTGACCACAGAGAGGGAGTTAGGAGAAAACTTCGCGCCGGCTCTTGGTAGCGTCCCACCCGTGGGTAGAGCGCAGTATGGTATACGTAGATGGCGTTGTCCAGGTGGATCAGGTGTCCGTCTAACTCTCCGCTCAACACCCGTTTAAACTTAGTCCAGCCATCACGCTCTAGTGTCACCCTATCCGATAGAGTCTCAGCGTGCTCAAAGCAAATATTTCCACAATCTTCGACCAGGGTCACTTTAGCTTCATACACGTATAACTTCACATTGGGTGTAAGCGTCAGGATGGCTTGGAGTGATGACATGCTTCCTCTCAATGTCGAACGGAGAATGATACCCACTCTGTCTCATCCCCTGTATTTATAGTGTCAATACCACAGCGCCAGGGTGAATAGGGCACAGACTAGTATGAGGCCAACCAGCCGGCGCTGGTTCCGGCGTGAGCGCTCCTGGTCCATAGCGCGAGCATCAAGGATGGCTGTCATAGTCCAGTAGTGGTGAGTGATGGCACGCCTCTCCATCGAGTGCACTCTGTGGAGGACCGCTTCTGTGAACTCGTTCAGGATCTGGCGTCGTCCCTCGTTGTCGTCGCCATCTGCAAACATGGACCGGACCACTGCTCGGTAACCCGTGAATGAATTCACCACGGTGGCATACTGTAAAATGCGAGTCGCATGGGGCTGGATCTCCGCCATGGCTCTGTAGAAATGAAGGTGTGGGATCCAGAGGAACGTGTTTTATAGACCAGATGTAGCTCTACGGGTGTAGTCCGTGATACGTACTATTCTGATGGGTTAGTGCAAAAAAAGGGAGCAACAACAACAACACAGATTACAGATCAATCCTTTTTCCAGGTCACGCCCGATTCACGCAGACCGGAAGTGACGTCATACACCTGCGCACAACCGTGATGGGAAAAAAATGGATATGACCTTGAACTGATCACGTGACCTCCCGCTTCATGGTGTGTTATACCCACCTAGGAAAAAAACAGCCCCAGATCATCTGGACTAAACTCTTTTATCAGGTAAGCTAGACTTTAGTACTATACTTGCGTTGAAACCCATGCAGACAACCTATTCAAATTTCAATGCATTGGCAACATAGCGTCGCACGAAATATACGCGCCCCTGTTGACCAGGATTTTTTTATACTCCCACAACAACAGACAATTTGAAGACAATTTTCTAGCGGGGTGTTTTCTTGAACATAATTGCTGTAATATACTCTTCTTTTTGTGGACGCTAAATATAGGGGAGAAAATGGCAACATTGTGACCAAACCATAACAGTTGACAGCTGTAAAAATAGATACCGTGGCATAAATTAGAGAGAGCATTTCAGTACACCTCAAAAAAATGAAACCTGGACGGGTATCCTTCATCTCGAGGGGACGCAAGTTCGATTCTTGCTTTCATTATGTGAGTATGTGTTGGACATGTGATCTTTAAATTTTATTATCATCAATACACCTAAACGGTATAGTTCAACCCCACCCCAGCCCATTAGATGTCCCTTCACCTCACCTTCAATTTGATACCTCACTCGACCCCATTGGTCCATTAGGGGCTCTCCTAGCTCCAAAAAGGCTATTTTCATACCCTTTTGGCCGCCGCGCATGCGCAGAATCACCCTAATTCAACCCCACACCCAGCCCATCAAATGCCCCTTTACCTCACCTTCAATTTGATACCTCACTCGACCCCAGTGGTCCATTAGGGGCGCTCCTAGCTCCAAAAAGGCTATTTTCACACCCTTTTGCCGCCGCGCATGCGCAGAATGCCGATAGTTCAACCCCACATCCAGCCCATTAGATGCTCCTTCACCTCACCTTCAATTTGATACTTCACTCGACCCCACTGGACCAGTAGTCAATCCCCTAGCTCCAACACGGCTATTTTCATACCCTTTGGCCGCCGCGCATGCGCAGAATCACCCTAATTCAACCCCACACCCAGTCCATCAGATGCCCCTTCATGAATGCTTCACATTGATACCTCACTCGACCCCACTGGACCAGTAGTCAATCTCCTAGCTCCAAAAAGGCTATTTTCATACCCTTCGGCCACCGCGCATGCGCACAATGCCGATAGTTCAATCCCACACCCAGCCCATTAGATGCCCCCTCACCTAAGCTTCACTTTGATACCTCACTCGACCCCATCGGACCAGTAGTCAATCCCCTAGCTCCAAAAAGGCTATTTTCATACCCTTCGGCCACCGCGCATGCGCACAATGCCGATATTTCAATCCCACACCCAGCCCATTAGATGTCCGCTCACCTAAGCTTCACTTTGATACCTCACTCGACCCCATCGGACCATTTTATCTAGGGACTACTTTTTCTCCGCGGAAGCTTTTTCCCGAGACCGAATCACCGCCAGACATGACTGCATCACCGCGGATGAATACATTCTTGCACTCACTCACACCATCCATACCTCCCACCACACGACACAAAAACTGGCCGCCATCTTGTACCCACCTCCTCGCCCACCACACACGACACAAAAACTGGCCGCCATCTTGTTCCCACCTCCCACCACATCACGACATAAAAACGGGCCGCCATCTTGTACCCACACCACACACGACACAAAAACCGGCCGCCATCTTGTACCCACACTCACACACGACACAAAAACTGGCCGCCATCTTGGTCCCACCTCCCAACGACACAAAAACTGGCCGCCATCTTGTACCCACACTCACACACGACACAAAAACTGGCCGCCATCTTGGTCCCACCTCCCAACGACACAAAAACTGGCCGCCATCTTGTACCCACACTCACACACGACACAAAAACGGGCCGCCATCTTGTACCCACACCTCCCACGACACAAAAACTGGCCGCCATCTTGTACCCACACCACACGACACAAAAACTGGCCGCCATCTTGTACCCACACCACACACGACACAAAAACTGGCCGCCATCTTGGTCCCACCTCCCACCACACACAGACCACGCCTCCCACCCCCCACCAGCCAATCACAAACACGCTTACATACCACCAATTGTGACGTCATAGTTACATCCGGGGGAAAACTGCGTCAATTTGCGCGCTACCTACTACTTACAAGCGTCTGGTCCGTCATTTATAATTCAGTCGTCGTCCATCAAAGAATATCCGCGTCCATAACCGAAGGACCCATTCAATATTCCATATAACTTTTGTCCTCCGAATATTCGTCTTCGAAATAACATCAAAGAAGTTATTTTCTGTTAAAAATCTACAATTCTTTCGGACTACATGTTACTCGGCCTGTCAATATGCCCTTCCATTATCATTGGGGGAGCCAGGGTGACATGCGAACTGTTCAGCGATACTGTTTGATCGTTAAAAAGTTGTTCAACAGAGGAGCTCTGTCAGTTTGAAATACTTATTTGATGTTACTTCAAAATATAACATTAAAAGGATTTTGAACTACACTTCTGTGGAATCTCGAACTACCAGAAGTGGTTACAGGCCAGTTGCAACCACTTTGTTAGTTCGAAATACCTTCTTTTAACAGTTCGTGTACAATAATTTTATACTGTCAGTCGTCGAAGTGGAAGTATTTTAAATGGATAACGAAAAATTGGTTCTCTGGTTATGATTAATGTACGGTACATCGAGTGACACACAATGATCAAATTGGGTCACACAATGATCAAACTGGGTTACACAATGATCAAATTGGGTCACACAATGATCAAATTGGGTCGTCTTGGCTTTTACCAACAATTGTATTTCATTTTTAAATTTATTTCCTGTTCATTGTGCAATTAGTAGTTCTGTTGAAGAGGTGTCGTTAACATCACAACGTCAGCCAGTAAATTGTTTTGTTATGTCGACAGAACCAGTTTTGTATTATTCATTTCAAATATCCTATTCTACATGTATGTTGGTTCTGAACCCGTAAAGTGCGGCTATACGGGTTCACATGGAAATTCCATCACACACGTATTTTGTTCACAGGCAGGCCTACGTATTTTACAATATATCAAATTGTGGTTGAACGCCTTCCCTTCTTCCATTGATGGAGACGAGAAGTTATACAGGCGTTCCGTGTCCTTGCCAAGAATGACTGAATTGATGGAATCAACGAAGATTGTATCCGAGAATTTGCATGTTATTATAGAATCTGACACTTATATGAAACATTCACTGGATTTGAAGGAAACTACAGGTGGCCCTAGCGGCACATCTTATTAGACCTATATCTCTATAAAAATGAAGCGGGCCTTCTCTCTCGTAAAAGAGATGATTACAATTTCGACATCGTAAACTATCCCTATCTGGACATTAATATACCAGAGGGACCTGCATATGGCGTATACATATCTCGCCTAGTAGCATTTGCTAGACCCAGTGTTAAATGTGACAATTTTGATCAACGTTACAAAACATTATTGCTGAAACTTGTAAAACAGGGCTATACCATCAAGCGCCTCCACTCGAAGTTTCTCAAATTTGGCGATACTTATCGCATGCTGGTAGCCAAATACGAGCGTAACGTGCAAGATCTATGACGGTACGTTTCCTAACTTGTTTCTAATTCCGTTTAACCCGGGGCTAGGGGCCATATGAACCTATGTATTTCAAGATCCTCATAGCGTTCATATGAACAGTTACAGTCAAAGCGTGACTGAGATACATCATACTCTAGATAACGACTTTACAATGTTTATCATATGGATTGAGGATAATGGTCAGCGATACGGATTTGTTATTTTTGGAACATCATGATTGGAGCGATATGCAAGAGGTGGGAAAAACTGACGATGTCCGACTACTAAAAAGCAACCATATGACTCTGCATGAAATCTTCCCTCGGTACCTAACATTCAGACCCGAGAATACGGTGCATTCTCAGACGTAGCCTTAGTTTCTCCGCCGCGCTTTTATTGCGTTCATGTAGAGAAAATGAAGTATCCACACGGCCCCTAACACCGGCTTAAGCGGAATGTGATGACAGATCAGCTCAATTAAATAACTTATCTGATGTCAATAGATGAGCATCGTGGACGTCTGATGGAATAAACGCCTCAACATGGGGTAAACCTGGTAAATGCAAGAACACTCAGAAAAACTACCCTGCAATGCCCGACGTCGTACGGCTTAAATTTCCCACCAAAACAATAAACCTACATGTATTTGTCTAGTAACATGGCGGGCCTCGGGGATAAACAGTCCACCAGCAGAATCAGGTTATACTGGAGCAATATGCAAGAGGTGGAAAAAAATTGACGACTTCTGGCAACTAAAAAGCAACCATATGACTTTACAGGAAATCTTCCCTCGCATTCAGACCCGAGAATATACGGGATGTCTTTCTGGCATCACTGAAAACTGATTATCGCTCCTGTCTTACAGGAAATTAGCCTATTTTTAGTCCACCATCACCAGATGGTGTCCGTCGTCCGTCCGTCGTCCGTCCGTCAATCCGTCCGTAAACAATTCTTGTTATCGCGATTTCTCAGGAACTACTCTATGGATCTTTCTCAAATTTGGTACACAGGTTCCCCTTGGGGTCTAGTTGTGCAGGATACCTTTTCTGGTCCGATTCGAAAATCTAATATGGCCACCAGGCAGCCATCTTGAATTTCCCCATGAAACCTTGTTATCGCGATTTCTCAGGAACTACGGCATGGATCTTTCTCAAATTTGGTACACAGGTTCCCCTTGGGGTCTAGTTGTGCAAGATACCTTTTCTGGTGCGACTCGAAAATCCAATATGGCCACCAGGCAGCCATCTTGAATTTCCCCATGAAACCTTGTTATCGCGATTTCTCAGGAACTACGGCATGGATCTTTCTCAAATTTGGTGCACAGGTACGTTCCCCTTGGGGTCTAGTTGTGCAAGATACCTTTTCTGGTCCGATTCGAAAATCCAATATGGCCACAAGGCAGCCACCTTGGATTTCCCCATGAAACCTTGTTATCGCGATTTCTCAGGAACTACTGCATGGATCTTTCTCAAATTTGGTACACAGGTTCCCCTTGGGGTCTAGTTGTGCAAGATACCTTTTTCTGGTCCGATTCGAAAATCCAATATGGCCACCAGGCAGCCATCTTGGATTTCCCCCATGAAACCTTGTTATCGCGATTTCTCAGGAACTACTTTATGGATCTTTCTCAAATTTGGTACACAGGTTCCCCTTGGGGTCTAGTTGTGCAAGATACCTTTTCTGGTCCGATTCGAAAATCCAAAATGGCCACCAGGCAGCCATCTTGGATTTCCCCATGAAACCTTGTTATCGCGATTTCTCAGGAACTACGTCATGGATCTTTCTCAAATTTGGTACACAGGTTCCCCTTGGGGTCTAGTTGTGCAAGATACCTTTTCTGGTCCGATTCGAAAATCCAAGATGGCCACCAGGCAGCCATCTTGGATTTCCCCATGAAACCTTGTTATCGCGATTTCTCAGGAACTACTACATGGATCTTTCTCAAATTTGGTACACAGGCTCCCCTTGGGGTCTAGTTGTGCAAGATACTTTTTCTGGTCCAATTCGAAAATCCAACATGGCCACCAGGCAGCCATCTTGGATTTCTCCATGAAACGTTATCGTCATTTCTCAGGAAGTACTGCATGGATCATTCTCAGATTTGGTACACAGGTTCGCCTTGGGGTCTAGTTGTGCAAGATATCTTTCTGGTCCAATTCGAAAATCCAATATGGCCACCAGGCAGCCATCTTGGATTTCTCCATGAAATATTGTTATCGTCATTTCTCAGGAAGTACTGCATGGATCTTTCTCAAATTTGGTACACAGGTTGTCCTTGGGGTCTAGTTGTGCAAGATACATTTCTGGTCCAATTTGAAAACCCAATATGGCCACAAGGCAGCCATCTTGGATTTTCCCATGAAACCTTGTTATCGCGATTTCTCAGGAACTACTGCATACATCTTTCTCAAATTTGGTACACAGGTTCCCCTTGGGATCTGGTTGTGCAAGACACCTTTTCTGATCCGATTCGAAAATCCAATATAGCCACCAGGCAGCCATCTTGGATTTCCCCATGAAACCTTGTTATCGCGATTTCTCAGGAACTACTGCATGGATCTTTCTCAAATTTGGTACACGGGTTCCCCTTGGGGTCTAGTCGTGCAATATACCTTTTCTGGTCCGATTCGAAAATCCAATATGGCCACCAGGCAGCCATCTTGGATTTCTCCATGAAACATTGTTATCGTCATTTATCAGGAAGTACTGCATGGATCTTTCTCAAATTTGGTACACAGGTTCCCCTTTGGGGTCTAGTTGTGCAAGATACCTTTCCTGGTCCGATTCGAAAATCCAATATGGCCACAAGGCAGCCATCTTGGATTTCCCCATGAAACCTTGTTTTCGCGATTTCCCAGGAAGTACTGCGTGGAACTTTCTCAAATTTGGCACACAGGTTCCCCTTTGGGTCTAGTTGTGCAAGATACCTTTTTCGGTCCGAATCGAAAATCCAATATGGCCACAAGGCAACCATCTTGGCTTTCCCCATGAAACCTTGTTATCGCGATTTCTCAGGATCTACGGCTTGGATCTTTCTCAAATTTGGTACACAGGTTCCCCTTGGGGTCTAGTTGTGCAAGATACCTTTTCTGGTCCGATTCGAAAATTCAATATGGCCACCAGCCAGCCATCTTGGATTTCCCCATGAAACCTTGTTATCGCGATTTCTCAGGAACTACTTTATGGATCTTTCTCAAATTTGGTACACAGGTTCCCCTTGGGGTCTGGTTGTGCAAGATACCTTTTCTGGTCCGATTCGAAAATCCAATATGGCCACCAGGCAGCCATCTTGGATTTCCCCATGAAACCTTGTTATCGCGATTTCTCAGGAACTACTTTATGGATCTTTCTCAAATTTGGTACACAGGTTCCCCTTGGGGTCTAGTTGTGCAAGATACCTTTTCTGGTCCGATTCGAAAATCCAATATGGCCACTGAGCAGCCATCTTGGATTTCCCCATGAAATATGTTATCGTCATTACTCAGGAACTACCGCATGGATCATTCTCAGATTTGGTACACAGGTTCGCCTTGCGGTCTAGTTGTGCAAGATACCTTTCTGGTCCAATTCGAAAATCCAATTTGGCCACCCGCCAGCCATCTTGGATTTCTCCATGAAATATTGTTATCGTCATTTCTCAGGAAGTACTGCATGGATCTTTCTCAAATTTGGTACACAGGTTGTCCTTGGGCTCTAGTTGTGCAAGATACCTTTCTGGCCCAATTTGAAAACCCAATATGGCCACAAGGCAGCCATCTTGGATTTTCCCATGAAACCTTGTTATCGCGATTTCTCAGGAACTACTGCATGCATCTTTCTCAAATTTGGTACACAGGTTCCCCTTGGGATCTGGTTGTGCAAGACACCTTTTCTGGTCAGATTCGAAAATCTAATATGGCCACCAGGCAGCCATCTTGGATTTCCCCATGAAACCTTGTTATCGCGATTTCTCAGGAACTACTGCATGGATCTTTCTCAAATTTGGTACACGGGTTCCCCTTGGGTTCTAGTCGTGCAATATACTTTTTCTGGTCCGATTCGAAAATCCAATATGGCCACCAGGCAGCCATCTTGGATTTCTCCATCAAACATTGTTATCGTCATTTATCAGGAAGTACTGCATGGATCTTTCTCAAATTCGGTACACAGGTTCCCCTTCGGGTCTAGTTGTGCAAGATACCTTTTTTGGTCCGAGTCGAAAATCCAAAATGGCCACTGAGCAGCCATCTTGGATTTCCCCATGAAACCTTGTTATCGCGATTTCTCAGGAACTACTGCATGGATCTTTCTCAAATTTGGTACACAGGTTCCCCTTGGGGTCTAGTTGTGCAAGATACTTTTTCTGGTCCAATTCAAAAATCCAATATGGCCACCAGGGAGCCATCTTGGATTTCTCCATGAAACGTTATCGTCATTTCTCAGGAAGTTCTGCATGGATCTTTCTCAAATTTGGTACACAGTTTTCCCTTGGGGTCTAGTTGTGCAAGATATCTTTTCTGATCCGATTCGAAAATCCAATATGGCCACCAGGCAGACATTTTGGATTTCCCCATGAAACTTTGTTATCGTCATTAATCAGGAATTACTGCATGGATCATTCTCAGATTTGGTACACAGGTTCGCCTTGGGGTCTAATTGTGCAAGATATCTTTCCTGGTCCGATTCGAAAATCCAATATGGCCACAAGGCAGCCATCTTGGATTTCCCCATGAAACCTTGTTTTCGCGATTTCCCAGGAAGTACTGCGTGGAACTTTCTCAAATTTGGCACACAGGTTCCCCTTCGGGTCTAGTTGTGCAAGATACCTTTTTCGGTCCGAATCGAAAATCCAATATGGCCACAAGGCAGCCATCTTGGATTTCCACATGAAACCTTGTTATCGCGATTTCTCAGGAACTACTTTATGGATCTTTCTCAAATTTGGTACACAGGTTCCCCTTGGGGTCTAGTTGTGCAAGATACCTTTTCTGGTCCGATTCGAAAATCCAAAATGGCCACGGGGCAGCCATCTTGAATTCCGCCATGAAACCTTGTTATCGCGATTTCTCAGGAACTACTGCATGGGTCTTTCTCAAATTTGGTACACATTTTGTCATCATACACCAATGATGACACGTGCAGAAAAATAAATTAAAAAAAATACTACAAAACGAAGGCAAAGGACCCTCTGTACATGTACATTCACTTTCAGACTAACTTTGCTCATTTCTTTTGTATTATAACAACCGACATAAGTACAGTTTCTAGATATCATGAAACTCCTGAAACTTAGATTATATCTTGGTGTTTTCCAGTGTCTATTTTTCGATCTTTTTCGCTCAGATTTGAAATTTTGTAAACAAAATTACAAATCAATCATTTGTTCTAGTAACAATGGACAAAAAGATCCTCTTGTCATTAGCTTACAATTATCGGACAATGGTGGGCGCCAAGATCCTGCAGGATCTCTCGTTTTCTTTGGCTTCTGCCAGCGCATCGACGAAAGCAAATGAGCAGTCCAGTTCGTCTGATGACCGCTCTTCCTCTTTAAACACTTGATCCACATCCGCCACGGCATCTTTCAACGCGGACCATAGAACAGGGTGAAGGGTAAAATGCACTGTACCCCCATCTAGCGGAGCCAATTGAGCAAAGAAAGGGCCGCGTCGGACGTACACATCGTGACACAAGTGGATGAGGTCGCCGTCCAGTTCACCAGACAACAACCGTTTGAATATCCCTCCTCGATGATATCGACCGTATCCGCATAGACGTACAGGAAGACCTTGGGAGTCAAGCTGAGAAACGCCCGTATTATATGCTCAGTCATGGTCAGTTCGTGAGTGACACAAGTTGTGACTCTCTCCCGTATTTATAGAGAGGAAAAGTCCATGACACGAGATCAAAGGATCGGGTGGTCAATCATTTTAGTCATGTAAAACGTAACATTCGTCGTCATCTCCACCTGCCATTTGGTGTTGGGGCGTTGTCTCTAGTTGGGCCAGTGCCGTGTCCAGGGACGCACGATCCGTAATGATGAAGGGCTGGTCGTACACTAGGGTATTGTGACTCGGGTAAAGTACCGGAGCTGGTCCGTCTCCTCATGCCATAATAAATAGCCAAAAGTGAGATTTAATTTGAAGGCTGTGGCTTGACCCTCAAAGATGGTATAGGCGTGGAGGGGTAGGCCGGTGTTATCATCTGCCCGGAAATTATACAAGTCAAATATAGGGTGATGTCTGTGAAAACGGTGCCGTGTGGTAGGCCAATGATGCTGGTAGATAGCACTCACAGCTTCCAGAATAGGTAGTACCTCCGTGGGTGGCTTTTCAGAATCTGTGGTAAAGTTTCCCTCCTCTGTGGAGACTGGATTCCGGGCGAACGGTGAGCGTGAGATAAGTGAGTACAGTTTAAAAAATCGGCTCTATTTATTAGCCTTCAATATGGTGCATCATGGGATAGCAACATGAAACGCACATCAAATATTATCTGTGAATATCTGACGCTGGGGTCTAAGTTCCTTTCTGGATGCTTTCATTTGGGTTCGGACGCCGTACCGGCCCCCGTTGTATGGATGCGATTGTCACTAGGTTGACTTGAGCATATCCGAGTAATCTATGACGTCGTCGTCCTCCAACGGTGGAATACCGGTGTTAAATTTATCCAGGACATCTTTGTAGGTCACGGGGGTGAGAACCGGATAGTCCCTCTCGTCTTCCTCCTTGACGATTTGCTCATTGGGCTCGGCCAGTGCGTCCTCAATAGCACGAGACAAGGACAATGGACTGCTGACCGGTCGTCCGGTGTAAAGATATGGTCCACTATAGGCAACACTTTCTCAAAGGCCCTCCATAGACCAGAGTCTAAGGTGAAGCTTCGGGTGGGATCCTGGTAACGCCCCAGCTGTGCGAAGCATGGCCCACAGAGTACGTAGATGGCATTCTCCAACTGGATGAGGACACGGTGTAGCGTAACCGCTTTTGACGTATACTCAGGGACCGACAAGCAAACATCCCGGTCTTCTACGATGGTGACATTATCCTCATATACGTGTAACCCCACCTCGGGTGTAAGGGAAGGAGCGCTCATAGGACTGGGGGCATGGTCGACGAAATCACGTGTGATGAATCACCCCCACCGTCACTGACCGCCATATTTATAGTGCAGTAGTTCGTCCGGTTGCGCATGTCCAGCCATATTTATTCAGCCCACACTACCCTAGGGAAGCCTGGGTCCAGTCGATTCACTTGGTGCAATTCACCTGTCTCTGGTTCTCGGTATAGAACATGTGGACAAAAGGAGGGTAAGCTGGCGACGTTGTCGGGGGCCATGTTTGATGACGTGCATTCCGGGAGATTAACATTGGGGTAAAAGAAAGACATATACAGTTGTATTCAGGGGCAGATAACTCTTGTTGCCTTTTCCCGGACATGTCAATTAACACTGAAGTAACTGAAGAACATATACAGACGTATTCAGGGGCAGATATCTCTTCCTGGGTCTCAACGACAGGTTCCGAAAGGGCACGTAGACGCCTCTTGGTTCTTTGAAAGGCCACACTGATCTTGGAAATTTTTGACTACGACCTCTGTAACTTCACTTCCGGTTCCGGTCACGTGACCGGATGTGACTTTTGCCCCCTGCACTCTCCCATGGGACTGTTAAGGATTACCCTGCCTTCGTCGGTTTGCAAATACAATGGCTTGCGACCCGTCTTGAAGATGCACATGAAAGCAGCCACGAGATTTTCCCCGGTTTGCGTTCGGATGGGTACCACCCACGCATAATTTGACAGGATATCGATGAACGTCAAGATATACCGATTCCCATCGTTGTGTTTGGCAAAGGCGCTCATATCGACCAAATCGGCTTGCCATTGGGCATCTATACCTCCAACGATGACACGGTTCTGTGGAAACTGGCAGCGAGCAGCTCGATGTAAGGTATAGGTATCTTGTTTTTTTTAACCAATCTCGGACTTGGGCACGTTGTATCCCCTGGGACTTAGCCGCTCGATAGAGGGTCGACAATGCCCTATGCGCGGCCGGACCCCCGGGGCTATAATACAACGTACCCAACACATTCTCCCAGTTCTTCGTATTGAATGACGCAGGCAGTCAGTGTCCTTCGTTTTATATAAATGCACCCTTGGTTGACTTATCATAGGCGCATAGTCTATGGCATCGTCGTCTACCTCTGCTTCATTGATGCGATTGATAATTCGTTCATTGGGGTGTGCCGCTGTTTTACTCAGGGCACAAGCCCAGCCCCACTGAACAGCTGACCGCTCGTCCGTTGTAAACAGCTGGTCCACAATAGGCACCACTTTCTCGAAGGCTGCCCACAGATCAGGGTCTGGGGTGAAGCTTCGCGTAGAGTCCTGGTAGCAGCCCACACAAGCGAAGAATGGCCTGCGGTGTACGTAGATGGCATTCTCTATGTGGATGAGGTTCCCGTCGAGCTCACCGCTCAACACCCGTTTAACTTTGGTCCAGCCGTCACGGTGCAGTGTAATCGTATTCGACATGGCCTCAGGACCCGACCAGCAGACATCGCGGTCTTCCACAATGGTGACTATCCTCATTCACGTGTAACCTCACCTGGGGTGTAAGGGGCATGACGGCTCGTAGGACTGGTGAATTGGTTGACCAAATGACGAACGATGAATGACGCACATTCTGACTGACCCCTCGTATTTATGGCCAGGCAAGGAGTCTCAATTTGCCCACGAAAGTAGGACAAGTAACGCGAATTTAGCCTTACGGGTAATAATGGTGCGCAGAGTGAAAACGGAAATGACGCCACAGAGGTCAACTGGCGTCAGTTTACTTTTTAAATGCACAAAGGTCAAGGGACCTCAATTTACGCTTACTTTTCCTTGGAGCACTGATCAGAACCGGAAGTGACCTGTGATCCCTGCGCATCGGAAGTGACGTTTGACCTTTGCGCACCGGAAGTGACCTTTTACCTTTGCGCACCATTATTATCCGTAAGGTGAAATTCGTAACCCTTGACCTTTGTGCACTTAAAGAGGAAATTGAGGCCCCTTGACCGGAAGTGACCTTTGACCCCTGCGCATGCGC
Source organism: Hanleya hanleyi (assembly GCA_036873755.1). NCBI lineage: Eukaryota > Metazoa > Mollusca > Polyplacophora > Lepidopleurida > Hanleyidae > Hanleya > Hanleya hanleyi. The sequence continues at coordinate 8,919 of JAVTVY010052040.1, read as the reverse complement.
ACAATACCGGATAATAATGGTGCGCAATTGTCAAAGGTCACTTCCAATCACTTGACCGGACTGAGGGGTCAACGGTCAATGGGCCTCAATTTGCTCTTTAAGTGCACAAAGATCAAGTGGTACGAATTTCACCTTACTATACTACTTCGCTCTCTGATGTTTGGAGGCGATTCGATTCTTTTCCAGGCCCAGCCTCTTTACAGTGACGTCATAAATCTGTGACACTCAAAGTTCGTTATATTTTATATTGTTTTGATTTTGAAATACGTCTGTTTAATTCAGGATACGATAACAAAGATGTCAAGCTCGCCGGCGATCATTATTGAATATTGGGACTACTGCGGGGACACGGAAGCTTCATGGAAATGATCGGGTCATAGATAAACAAAAACGCATGTGCTCATATCAAAATTTATATCAAAAATTAGACAGGCAAAGAAGGAATACGAAAATAATTTACATAACTAAATCACTGAAACCTACTTTCAAAAGAAAGTCTGGTGGAAGCTAATCAAATTGTATATTAAAGAACAAGACACCAATGTACAATTTCCAGGTGTAACACACAATGACCAAGTCTTCAGTAATCCATGTGAAATAGCCAATGCTTTTAACAATTTCTTTGTGGAGAGTTCTACTATCGACGATAGCAAAGTATGCCCTTCTACCGGATCTGCCTCTAAACAACAATATTCTCGATTCCCGTGTAATAACTAAGGACGAGGTTACCCTTCTGAATCTAAACATTGGAAAAGAGCCGGGACCTGACGCAATTAATAATAGAATTTTAAAATGCATTCTCAGGAAAATTGCCGAACCGCTCTCTTCTCTTTTTGACAAATGCCTGGATCATTACGTCGTTAATACTCTTTGTCTGAATGTTGTCAAATCAATAGTGATGTGTCATTTTCTGTGCCATTCTTTCGGTCCGTCAAGTTGTCATTCTATGTAATTTATTAAGGCTGCCACTATGCGTGCAGCCTTATTGAATTGGCTGGAGTCCACGTGGTCAAAATCGGGTCTCGGTCACTTTGTCCAGAAGATTGCAAATAAGCAATGCAGAATTGGGACTTATGACCAAGTGCCAAATGTGAAGGAGATAGCAGGTTATGATTTGATGGTGATTGGAACTAACGAAAGTGCGTTTTCTCCTTTACAATATGCCCCGTTTAGCGCCTAAAAACTAAAAATCAGCAACATAATCTCGAAAGAATGAGATCTCGCGTTAGTATATCAAAATTATAATCACCTCCCAGGGTGCTCAGCTATTGGGATCGACCATCCTCAGTGGTATAGAAAGCATAAAAATGAAGCTATAAAAATGAAGACTTCTTCATGACATCACATCCGGTGACAAAGGTCACTTTCGGCGGGTCATATTCCTCTACGGTTACTTCCGGTGGTGATGCGGCGATCCAGGGATGAGCATCCGGGGTTGTCCCCCGTCCAAATGGAACTGCTTCAGGTCCCATTCACGCCAGTCTGACTCTCCGTCACGAAAGCTTCAATAGGACACCCCACACGTTCCATTTGGACCACGGATGGTCCACAGATCGCCTAAACTCACAGCTCACATGCTCTCTTTCTATAATACTGCAAGACTGCGCATGCGCAGAATGATAAAACCGGATGAAATCACCACACCAGTCGAACGCTGCTCCATGAGTGCTTCACTGTGACACCTAGACGGATGGTTCATCTGAATCCCAAAACGTCCGCCCAAGTGATCTTTTCCACTATTTCTGGCTGCGCAAGCGCTGATGGACGAAATTTCCACGACAGGCAGTCCAGTCGGACGCAGCCCCACGGGTGCTTCAAACTGACACCTCACACGACCCATTCGAAGCAAGAATGGTCCACCTCGACCCAAAAACGTCCATTCAAATACCCTTTTTCTACTGCGCATGCGCAGATAGACGACATTTCCACTACTCACCACACTACAGAAAATTGTACATTTAACATGTATGTTAAATGTATGGTGCAGGTATGCGAGAGTCCGAAATTTGCATTCATTTATAATACATTTCCGATATGGTGTAATTAGATATTTATAATAATTTAACTGTACGGTGCAGCTTGGAGAGTCCCTAATTTCACCTATATGACATAACCATGTGAAATGTTTGGAATGTACATTGATTTGATTGGTTGCAACTGGGGATGAACTGCCGTAGTGAATATGTAGTTTTACTTACATTTGATACCCTGGTGAATGGTCGCATTCAGACATTTGATTAGCAGGTTGAGGAAAATTAAATGATTGCATTCACTTAACATTTGAATACCATACTGAGCATATTGAGTATGTCATAGTTTAGTTATATTTAACCCGTGTGATGAAGGATTTTATATAGTTGGATTTAAAATAAATTCCAGTCTGTTCGTATATAAGCAAATAAAAATATTTGCCATAGCTTCGCCATACAGTGGCCAGGTCATTGGCATATGGACATGATGTATGTAACCAATTTGTGATATATGCTTGTACATACGAGTCTTCCATATACGAGTAATGTACGGTGAAATCAATGGTTTTTATCAACATTTTACTGGGTTATTAAATCTGTATATTTCTGAAACATTTCCTGTATGGATGACGAGTTGGTGAAATTGAACATAAAACGTATGAACTTGCTAGGTTTCATGTAATGGCATTTTCGTATTTCATTATATTTGCAACGTGCACTACATAGATGTTAAATATGACTATTTGCATATGCTACACATGGTTATGATGAATGGATTTTTGATAATATTTCCTAGACTACAGAAACGTGTGCAAACTGCAGGATTTGAAACCAATGAAAAGTGCTCGCACATGCGGATGATTACACGTTTAATAGCATATACAAATCTATTTTGCATGTTATTTTCTAGGATGGTCATTCGATTCTTGTCGGTTTCATGACGTAAATCAATGTAAATACTGTGAAACACATGCATCTCTAAACGTTTGTTCGTCATATATGTGGCATTTTATTGTATATTGGCCAGGGGTGGAGCAGTTGGTATTTATTTTATTTTTGTTTCAGCATTTTTTGTTGAGGCGCAAAATTGGATAACCGATATATAGCCATGCGCCTGGTTCCTTCATTTCATGATGACGCAGCTTCGTAGGAGGGCACTACCGGTATGTTAGCCTTCCTGCAAACCTCCATCCGCCGTTGAAAATCCAGATCTACGGGAAACAGATCTATACAATAGTCGCTTCCGATCTTGGCGATGGAGAGCGTTACGGTACTTTCAGATCTGGTTTTAATCATAATTGTAAAATCCAACTACGCAGAAGAAATCTAGCCATCTCCGTCCTCCCCATGCATCCAGTCGGCCAGAGACTTGTGTCTGATTAAAGCAGAAAACGAAGTGTGGGCAAATCCGTCATGTAAGACACATACAATAGGTGACTACATGTGGGGAACCATTCAACCAAGGAGTGAAAAGGGCCAAGTATATTGCACGCAAAGTGTTGCCGATTGAAGTTGTCTTAAATGACGGGTCTGCCGAAGTGTGGTGGGTGATTCTTCTCGGACCTTCTATTAGAAGAATGATAACTCCTCAATACTATGATCACGTCACATCCTGTCGCTCAAATCCACTCGGGAAACGAAGTGATGTAACCCAGATGTCACCTTGGCAGGTAGCCCGTAATGTAACGGTTGTGCTGCAGGAGCAGGGGCCCGGCTATAATAATAGACGCGCGGACCTCAGCAGCGAAGACAAGCACATAAGCACCGCAGCCATCAGGCGACTTGTCCGAATTGAGCTTCTTTCGACGTACATTTTCCATTCTAAAAGTCGACTGTTTTAGTTCATCGTGCCAGAAGTCTGCATGTTGATGCGTCCATATTTCGTCAAACATATGCATATAAAAAAATCCACCAAAAGACTCCCGACCGTCTCGTATCATGTAAATAGGCGTCAAACTGGACGATCTCATTTCTGTTTTCGATATATTCTGACATAATAATGACACAGTGAGAGCGAATGTGTTTTTTTTTATGTTCAAATTTTAGTAGACAGATAAATAAACCCCTGTAGTGATATTCAGCACTATTGATATGAAAATTGACAGTTTTAAAGCCGAAAAATCTATCGAAAATGAAACACAATATGCCTTGCTTTCGGCGTATCGCGGGCAGCATGCAATCTTGAATCCAACTTCCAAACAGCCTTAGTAGTAGTAGGGAAAGAGTATTTAAACGTAAGTTGACCTACTTATTTGTTCCCACGGGCAAAATTTAAGGGGGAATCCCAGGTTAAAGTATAGGAAGCGGCCATTTACGGCCTTTGACCTCTGAGGCCGCGTAGAGGTCAAGGCCGCTATAGTTCCAACAGGTGGCTCCCCCTCTTTCACCTCGAATTCCTCCGCGGTCTGGTGGTCATGCGGTCTGCTTCCGCGGCCACAGAAAATAGTCTCATGTCAACCAATGTTAATGTATATGGGGAATGCCTGAAAACAGTATGGGAATAGACGTTTTTGGACCGAGGTGGGTCCCTAATGGACCGATTGGGTCGAGTGAGGTATCAAAGTGAAGCATTCGTGAAGGGGCATCCAGTCATGGGTGGGTGTATGTAAAATTAGGATTTTTTCCCGAAACTATAAAAAGCGGAACACGGACTTTACCCCTAAAATAGGGGAAAACACCTATCAACTCTAGCCAAAAGGGCTAATATCGATCCCCGGGCTTATCGGGGCCTGCCTATCAAGTCAATGGGGTGGGTGCATGTAAAATTAGGATTTTTTCCCGAAACTATAAAAGCGGAACACGGACTTTACCCCTAAAATAGGGGAAAACCCCTATCAACCCTAGCCAAAAGGGCTAATATCGGTCCCCGGGCTTATCGGAGCCTGCCTATCAAGTCAATGGGGTGGGTACATTTAAAATTAGGATTTTCCCCCGAAAATATAAAAAGCGGAACACGGACTTCACCCCTAAAATAGGGGAAAACTCTTATCAACTCTAGGCAAAAGGGCTAATATCGGTCCCCGGGCTTATTGGGACCTGCCTATCAAGTCAATGGGGTGGGTGCATGTAAAATTAGGATTTTTCCCCGAAACTATAAAAAGCGGAACACGGACTTTACCCCTAAAATAGGGGAAAACACCTATCAACCCTAGCCAAAAGGGCTAATATCGGTCCCCGCGCTTATTGGGACCTGCCTATCAAGTCAATGGGGTGGTTGTATGTAAAATTAGGATTTTTTCCCGAAAATATAAAAAGCGGAATACGGACTTTACCCCTAAAATAGGGGAAAACACCTATCAACCCTAGCCAAAAGGGCTAATATCGGTCCCCGGGCTTATCGGGGCCTGCCTATCAAGTCAATAGGGTGGGTGCATGTAAAATTAGGATTTTCCCCCGAAACTATAAAAAGCGGAACACGGACTTTACCCCTACAATAGGGGTCTGTATTATACAATATAAGGGAAAATGTCTGTATGGGGATGGTCAATTTTTTTCGTGGGCTTTACTATGGCTTGTGGGTCGCGTTTTTCTCGTCTCGCCAAGAAAATGACAATGGGAAGGGTCCCGGAGCGAATCGGTGAAATTTTTGGGAAAAATCACCGAGGTCTGTATATAGGCTCATACTGGCTATATGGGGGGAGGGGTGGTCAATTTTTTTGTGGGCTTTACTAAGTCACCGAGGTCTGTATATAGGCCTATAGGCTGGCTATGGGGGGTATAGGTCCAACCTGGAAAATTCACACACGTTCATTGTGATATGGGTTGTTTGGTCCTGTTTTTCACGTCTCGTCATTTAGAACACGATGGGGAGGGTCCCGGAGCGAAACGGTGAAATTTTTGGAAAAGTGCCATATAGCCCATATAGCTCCATACTGGCTATATGGGGGTATAGGTTCAACCTGGGAAATTCACACACGTTCATTGTGATATGGGTTGCTTGGATTTGTTTTTCACGTCTAGTCATTTAGAACACGATGGGAAGGGTCTCGGAGCGCAACGATGAAATTTTTGGAAAAGTACCATATAGCCCATATAGTCCCGTACTGGCTACATGGGGTATAGGTTCAACCTTGGAAATTCACACACGTTCATTGTGATATGGGCTGTTTGGATTTATTTTTCACGTCTCGTCATTTAAAACACGATGGAAAGGGTCCCGGAGCGAAACGGTGAAATTTTTGGAAAAGTTCACCGAGGCTATACTGCATGGCTATGGGGGTATAGGCCCATACTGGGTGGACGTTTTGGGCTCTAGGTGAGCCCCTAATGATCCTATGATGTCGTATGAGGTCTTATTTTGAAGCTCTCATGAAGGAGCATCCGACTGGACTAATGGTTCGTCCGTTTTCAATAGTCTGCTCATGCGCAGTCTGGCCGTAGTATAGAAAGCGGGCATTTTGGGTGGTATGTAGGTGTGTGTTTGGGGTAGAGATGGACCGCTATGGGTCCGAATGGGTCGTGGAAGGTGTCAAAGTGAAGCTTGTGTGGGTTGGAGTCAGAATGGTGTGTGTGTTTAAGTGCAAGTCGCGTCAATCTGCGCATGCGCAGTTGGTTGTAGTAAGTAAAGTGGCCATTTTGGGGCAGTACAGGAAGGTATTTGGGGTCGAGATGGACCATCCTTGGTCCGAATGCGTCCTGGAAGGTGTCATCTTGTAGCTCTCGGGGTGTAGACCCCGATTTGAGGGCTGCCCACGTCACCTGTGACGTCATCGGTGACGTCATCATTACGAGTAGTAGCGAAAGTGGGCATTTTGGGGCAGTGAAGGAAGGTATTTGGGGTAGAGAGGGAACATCTTTGGTCCGAATGTGTCTAGGGAAGTGTCATGTTGTAGCTCTCGGGGTGTACATCCCGATTTGAGGGATGTCCGCGTCACCTGTGACGTCATCAGTACGAGTAGTAGCGAAAGTGGGCATTTTAGGGCAGTACAGGAAGGTATTTGGGGTAGAGAGGGACCATCTTTGGTCCGAATGTGTCTAGGGAGGGAAGTATCATGTTGTAGCTCTCGGGGTGTACATCCCGATTTGAGGGATGTCCGCGTCATCTGTGACGTCATCGGTGACGTCATCAGGACGAGTAGTAGCGAAAGTGGGCATTTTGGGGCAGTGAAGGAAGGTATTTGGGGTAGAGATGGACCATACTTGATCCGAATGCGTCGTGGGAGGTGTCATGTTGTAGCTCTCGGGGTGTACACCCCGATTTGAGGCATGTCCGCAGCATCTGTGACGTCATCAGTACGAGTAGTAGCGAAAGCGGGTATTTTGGAGCAGTGAAGGAAGGTACATGTATTTGGTGTAGAGATGGACCATCCTTGGTCCGAATGCGTCGTGTGAGGTGTCATCTTGTAGCAACGCCCGCCAACACCAAGCTCAATGATTCAACGCCCTGGTGAAATAGCTCAGAATCTTTGATTTTCTAGATATTCCATGGAATTGTCACTCATTCTTCGAAATGCAGTGACGTCCGTCGTTACGCCTTAACAGACCGGAGAGAGTACAACAACAGCAACAACAACAAGGATGACACATGAGAGAACAACAACAACAAAAAGTTGTTTTCATATAGTTTATTCTCCCCAATGTTACATCATACCCACGCTGGGGGAGCCGCGTTGGGTATATTTACAATTCAAGAAGACTCTTGTCCAATCAGAGGCCACCATTTGCATTTGTCATATTCGTTCCTGTCCGTTAGATGTATTCTTGTCCAATCAGAATTCTCCATTTCAGAAAGTTCCATCTTCGGCCATGTTCGCTCTGAACCGTTTATTCTAATCATCGTCGGGCAGGCCAGGATACCGTTGAGGCCACATATCTCCAGATAGTTGTTTGTGCATTCTGAGTATCTATCAGTGCATGGGTGAATACATTCATCCGATGGGAAGATTCCGTAATTTTGTCACGAAGAACGTAACATTGGTGACCCTCTCTACGACCCACTTGGTGTTGGGGCGCTGTTGATAGGCCCATTCCAAGACATCGAATTGGTCCACTTGGTCCAGCACGGGCTCTAGCGACGCCCGGTTAATGATGGTAAACGGTTGGTCAAATACCCCGATGTTACTGCTCGGGTAAAAGTATCGGACTTGGTCTGTCTCCTTATGCTGCAGCACATAACCAAACGCCAGATTCAATTTGAAGGACGTAGCTTGGTCATTGAAGATGGCTTCCACGTAGTTGCGTAGACAGGTGAGGCCAGTCAGCCGGAAATTGTAGATATCTTGAATAGGGCGATGACGGAGGAAACAGTGCCGTATCATGGGCCAATGGCGCCGATAGTCACTCACTGGATGGGCGTCCTGTAAGAGATCGCTGGGAACATCCACCGCATCTTCCAGAAAATGTTCGTTGTTGTCAGGCGTATGACTGGGAACAGTAATGCTAGGGACCGGCTGGATATCTAGGCTCTTCTGAACTGTGGGTATAGGCGAGCTCTCCGTGATCGCATCACCAGTGGCATTCGTCTCCCCGGGTTCATCTTCAGTGGGTCTGTCCCTCCTGGGTGCCTCTTTAGTGGAAAGTTGTCCCTCATGCCGTGGTGACGGACCATGAATCAAACGCTCATGCCGTCTTAACTGACTGGGTCGTTTGTTTAGTTGACCACATTCTTCGCATGGACGCCTGGGTGGCCCATGAATTGAACGTTCATGGCGCTGTAAATGATCCGAGCGCTGAAACGACAGTGTACATATCGTACAGCTATACCGGGCGGTTCCGGCGTGCTTGGTAGCCTCATGGCGGCGCAAGTCGTGCAGACGAGTGAATGATTTCGAGTACGTACAATGTAGTACAAGTGAACATCTTGGTTGTTGACAGAGTGTCTGATGAAACGGCCAGGCCGCTTCCCTTTTATAGCAAGCTAGCTGGTGATCTATTTTTAGCACAATCAGTTCAACTTGGACATTCCGTATCTTTTCGGTGACGTCCGTGACTATTCGGGCACCTCCGTGTC
>JAVTVY010052039.1:0-25717 GCA_036873755.1 Hanleya hanleyi | reverse complement strand
ACCCAACCTGGCCGATTTTGAACCCGACACCTTGGTGGTTGTGGATGATCTCATGGCGGAGACGGATGCACGGGTCACCCAACTCTTTACCAAAGGCAGCCATCATCGACGGCTCAGCATCATCTACATTGTGCAGAATCTGTTCAGTAAAAACAAAGAACATCGGAATATCAGCTTAAATGCCCACTACCTGGTGGCCTTCAAAAACCCGAGAGATACCACTCAACTGCTGCACCTGGCGAGACAGATGTATTCCGGCCGCACACCGTTTGCGTTGGAAGCCTTTAAAGATGCCACAACCCTCAGCACGGGTATATGCTCTTCGACCTCAAGCAAGCCACCCCCGACCACCTTCGACTACGGACCGGCATCTTTCCCGGAGAGGCCCACCACGTGTACATGCAAAAATAATGCAAACACACCCACAGTGGCTCCCCCAGCTGGAGTGTGTGTTTGATGATGGGGATAATAAAAAGAATGAATACCACAGCATGGTTGACTTTGTCTCTGTTCTCTGAGGTGGATAAAAGGGCAGAGTTGTGGGTTCTGGCATTAGTTGTACATGATGTCTGCGCGAGTACGGAAGCACGCCCCGACGCTCCGTGTATTGAAGACGGCCCCACCCGAGTTGGTCCGAACCATTGTACGCGGTGCGGACCCTGACTTTGTACGCTGTCTGTGCGAGATCGGGTACAACCTGTTAAAAGGCAACGTACCACTGACTCCGGCTCAGAAGACCAAGTTGGCCAAGCATAAGACAGGTCTCCGAACCCTAGTCCATAAGCGGGTCCCACAAACACAAAAGAAAAAGGCGTTACAGAAAGGCGGCTTTCTCGGGGCCATCTTAGCACCGTTGGCCGCTTCCGTGTTGGGTCCAGTATTGGGTGGACTCTTCGGCCGACAATGAACCACACGACAAAAATGGTCCTCGTCGAACCACGGTTCCTTCAAAACCTCCAATCGCCCTACCCTGTCCTACCTACGGTGAAGACCATAAACACCCTCGATGGAGAGATGCAACAGATCTTACAGAGACCGGGGTTAAGCGATAGTGAGAAAGTACAACGGTACAATGAGACGCTTCAACGGTACATGACGTTCATGGACCAATACAAAACCCTCTCTACCCCAGCAACAGCACCACCACCACCACCACACCACCACCACCACCACCACGTGACAGACCGGGCTGACCTCAGCACCTGCTCCAGCGGTATAGCCTCCACAGCCCCACAGTGGGTGGAAGACGAAGTGCTGAAGAGTGTACCTGCCTCGTTCAAGAAACAAGCTGGCCTGGTATTACAACGGATGAAACAGAATCCTAACATGACTGGGAATGATAAAGGCGAACTCCTGGTACAGAATCAGGTGGTCCCCGGCACCCACATGACGGATTTAGTGAATGATCTGATGCGTCAACGCAGATCGCACACCGATCCTCGAGGATGGGAGGTCTTCGCTCAAGGCTTGAAAGACATGCATGTGCCACAGGAATTGGTGGGGAACCCCCACCGCTGGGCCTTTATGCAGCAAACCCAGCAATCACCGAGTGGCCCACTACCTTCTTGGGAAGTCGAATGGGAACCGGAGTCACCCCCCAAAACACCACCACAACGGGCACTTTCTTTTCGCGCCTATAAAAAAACACCCTTGATCAAGACACCCCACATCTCCAGAGCCGTGACACGTAGCAAGTCAACGCGACGAACACGACGCCGGACACAACCACCCAAGGCGTGGAAGACCTATTAAAACCAACAGCAGCAGCAGGACAGCTCAGTCGCCATGTTTTACCTGACCCTACCCAGTAACAGTTCGCTGGATGTGTTTCCTGACAACACCGTGGCCAAGTACGTCACCCAGTTACTGCAACCGTTACATTTACCTGGACGCTGGGAATGTGCCCTCGTGGATGTCCAATACCCTTACTCGTGGTACAACGTGCGAGCCAATGAAGTGTGGTACGAGGTGACCTACGAAGGCAAAAACACCCGACTCACCCTGTCCGAAGGCCAATACGGTACCCCCAAAGAGTTCATGGGTGGGCTGTCAAGACTGATGCATGATAAGGCGCTACGGGGGGTGACGGATAGTGCAGCACGCCTGATAGCCTTGCGCTTCAAGAGAAACGTGTTCTTCGATGTCAACGTACACAACGACAAGGCACAGCTTACCGTCACCGATACCGTGAATGTGAAACTCAGTCCTACACTACAGCAAATGCTGGGTTTCGATCTACAGACGTTCGCTGGTCCCAACCAACACCATGGCGAGATGCCGACGGATATGAAGTCGGGTATGTACGGACTCTACGTCTACTCGGACGTGGTGGACAACCACATCGTGGGCGATATCAACACACCTCTGTTACGGGTGGTCCCCATTAAAAAGACGTATGGCGATCAAGTCACCCACAGTTTCACCCATATCATGTACCTGCCCGTACGACATACCGATATCAACACGATCAGGGTGGATATAAGAGATGACACGGGACGAGCGGTGGCATTCGAACGAGGAAAAGTGGTGCTGACACTTCATTTTCGACAAGCACGTGCTCCCCACTTTGCATAATGAAAGTGCCTTACGAGTGCGATGCACGCAGCTATGCCGACTATTATGCCCAACAGGCCGGGGGGGGCTTTCCGGTCTTTAGCGGTGCACGCATGCAACGAGGACATGGACTGGGGAACATACTCGGCAGCATTGTGAAAACGTTCCTGCCCTTGGTGACGCGGGGCGTGAAAGCAATCGGCAAACAAGCGGTACGCAGTGGACTGCAAGTGGCCGGTGATGTCTTGGGGGGTACGGCACCCCGACAAGCCTTGAAACGACGGGCCAAAGAAGCGGGAGGCGTCTTGGCGGCCAAAGCACAACGCACCGTAGGGAATAAAAGAGCTGCCCCACCGAGATCACGCACCAGTCGACGACCGACCCAGCGACGACGCACATCCAAGAAGACAAAGGATATCTTTTCTTAAAACATGGCCTTAATCCACGCCGAGTCCTGCCCCTCCACCAACAGTGAATTTGATTTGTGGACCGTGCCGCCCACACAAACCAGTGTCGAACAAGGATTATGGTGGAGCATCTCCCGCTCTCCAGCATCAACGAAACCGGGCCCATCGAGTTCACCATCAGTAATGCGGATACGGCCTATGTGGATTTAGCCCATACCTACTTATATGTGAAAGCCAAGGTGGTCAATGGAGCTGGCACCAGAATCGCTGACCAAGCAACGGTGGGCCCGACGAATCTCTGGCTGCACTCGATGTTTCAGCAGGTGGGATATTTTTCTCAGCGACAAACTCATCAGTGACTCGACCAACACGTACCCCTATCGAGCCTACATCGAGACACTTTTGTCGTATGGCCGAGAGGCTAAAAAATCTCAGCTGACAACCGCTTTATTCTACAAGGACACGGCCGAGCACATGGACACGGCGGACAATGGGGGATATAACAAACGGAAGGCTTTCACTGCGAACAGTGCCTCGGTGGATATGATGGGTCGACTGCATGCAGACATGTTCATGCAAGACCGGTACCTCTTGAACAAGATCCCCATCAAAATCCGACTGATACGGGCGCCTCCCACCTTCGCCTTGATGGCCACTAACGTAGAGGGGCATGTAGCGGACTATAAGATTGTCATCCAAGACGCAGTCCTGTATGTCCGAAAAGTGAAACCGAATCCAGCCGTTCAATTGGGACACATGAAAGCCTTGGAAACAAAACCAGCCCAGTACCCTATCCGATGTGTACAAACCAAAGTGTTCTCTGTGCCTGCTGGAAATATGAGCGACAACAAAGAAAACCTGTTCCTGGGGAACTACCCAAGTGATTGATCCTGGCCTGTGTGGAAAATACCAGTTTCAGCGGAGCCTACCCAGAGAATCCGTTTGACTTTAAACATTTCGGCATCACTTTTGTGGCCCTGCATGTGGATGGACAACAGGTGCCAGCCACGGCCTTAACCCGAACTTTGGGCGGAGGAATTTCATTCGAGCCTATCAGAGCCTGTTTACAGCCACCGGTCAAATCAACCAGGACGAAGGGAATATGATCAGTCGGGAGGACTACGCGAACGGATACACGTTGTTCTGTTTCGATCTGACCCCCACCTTAGAGAACGACCATCAGCTGGCCCTGACCAAGCAAGGCAATTTACGGTGGAAATCCACTTTGCACGAGCCCTGGCGACCACCGTCAATGTGATCTGCTACGCCGAGTTTGACAACATCATTCAAGTGGACAAGGCGCGCAACGTCCTGTGTGACTTCTCCACCTAACATGGATACAGACCAGATAACCACCGTGCTGGAGAATGACCCAGAGACACGTAGGGTCTTTCAAGGGGTGTTCGCCCGAGATGTGTTTCCATTAGACCGTATGTATCCGGCCGCTTACGTTCTCAACACGGACCCGATGGATCGACCCGGTGAACACTGGGTGGCCGTGTACTTGACAGAAGAGCAGGGGGAATACTTTGACCCGTACGGTCTGCCACCCCTCCATCCCGAGTTAACAGACTTCATGGATCAAGGCACAGAGACGTGGTGTTGGAACAGTCAAACGTTGCAAAGCCTGACCAGTGGCGTGTGCGGACAATATTGCTTGTTTTACCTGTACCATCGATGCCGGGAAGACCCTTATCTACTATCGTACAGATGTTTGACGAGTACCCCCAGGCCGAGGACCGCGATGTACTCGTCTATGACTGGGCCGCCCATCATTTCAATGTACAAGCCCCGTTCTGGGCTTAAGTTAATGACAAGCCCCTTGTTCTGGGCTTCAAGTTTACAAGCCCCTTGTTCTGGGCTTCAGTTAATGTACAAGCCCCTTGTTCTGGGCTTCAGTTAATTACAAGCCCCTTGTTCTGGGCTTCAGTTTTCACGTGGTTGTTCTCACGTTGTTGTTGTTCACTGAATAAAAAAAAAATGAGATCTCACCAAAAACCCCTGTCTTGTGTGTTTTATTCCTAATGCATCAATGCCCAATGTGGAGATTCAGTCAAACTGAAATCAGTGGTGTAGGATGGGGTCAAAATGTAACCCATCAAGCTTAGAAGGCAAGAGCACTATAGTAAAAAATAGAGAACCAATGAAATCAGCCTACAGACCAAGTACGTGTCTTTGGTCTAGGTTTGGAGCGGGCATTTCATTGAGGAACGTGTATACGGTGAGTGAAGAGACTCGTCCAACACGTATAGATTATGACTATAAGTTCTATGAGCATAATGCATGAAAGTGGCTTTGAACACCGTATTAGTCAATCAGTGGCCTAGAATGGAGCCAAAGGTAACCCATCCATGTCCAGAAAAACATTACTCGGGTGTACAAGAACCCAGATGTAGGCGCGGACGTCAGCGAAAGCACACCGTGAATACCCCAATTCCATTGGCTGATTGTTCGATCGCTGATTGGTTCTTTTTCTCGACCGCTGATTGGCTCTTTTTCTCGACCGCTGATTGGTCCAAATGGAACTGCCCATCTTTCCCAGGTTCATCTAGAATCCCCCTAGAATCTAGAATTTTTTATTGTGCTCAAGCTCTGACTATAGCGATGCCGCAACATTGTCTCATTGGACATTGGACCGTCTGATCTGGAGGTGACCCTTTGACCTTTTGACCCGCGTCCGCGCGCGCACTGCCGGGGATGACGCGCACTTCCGGAGAACTCGCGCGCGCGCTCGCGCTGCGGGGCGCTGGGGCGGGGCGGGAAAACACAAAACACACCGGCGATTGAACATACGGACGTCTAAGAGGAAACATTAGGAACTCTTCTATGTTTGGAGGTAGTTTTTAGTGAAAAACCCGGAAGTGACGTCATACAGGGTCCAGTTTTCGACACTGAGTGACCACATCCGACAAAATGGCCAGTTTTCGACACCGGATGTGCCGCCATCTTGAACATACGTGCCGCCATCTTGGATATGTCCCATAATGCACCGGGTCAAAATACTCGCTTCTGATTGGACGAGAGCTCTGGGACGGATTTGAAATACTCGCTTCTGATTGGACGAGACCTCCGTATTGCATCTGCGCATGCGCAGAATGATATTCCTACCGCACACCCAACCCATCAGATGCCCCTTCACGAATGCTTCACTTAGATACCTCACTCGACCCCATTGGTGCATTAGGGGCTCCCCTACATCCCAACACGGCTATTTTCATACACTTGGGCCACCGCGCATGCGCAGAATGCCGATAGTTCAACCCCACACCCAGCCCATCAGATGCCCCTTCACATAAGCTTCACTTTGATACCTCACTCGACCCCATTGGTCCATTAGGGGCTGCCCTAGCTCCCAACACGGCTATTTCCATACCCTTGGGCCACCGCGCATGCGCAGAATGCCGATAGTTCAACCCCATATCCAGCCCATCAGATGCCCCTTCACGAATGCTTCACTTTGATACCTCACTCGACCCCATTGGTCCATTACGGGCTCCCCTAGCTCCAACACGGCTATTTCCATACCCTTGGGCCACCACGCATGCGCAGAATGCCGATAGTTCAACCCCACACCCAGTCCATCAGATGCCCCTTCACGAATGCTTCACTTTGATACCTCATACGACTCCATTGGCCCATTAGGGACTCCCCTAGCTCCAAAACCGCTATTTCCATACCCTTGGGCCACCGCGCATGCGCAGAATGCCGATATTTCAACCCCACACCCAGCCCATCAGATGCCCCTTCACGAATGCTTCACATCGATACCTCACTCGACCCCACTGGACCAGTAGTCAATCTCCTAGCTCCAAAAAGGCTATTTTCATACCCTTTGGCCTCCGCGCATGCGCAGAATGCCGATAGTTCAACCCCGCGCCCAGCCCATCAGATGCCCCTTCACCTAACCTTCAATTTGATACCTCACTCGACCCCATCGGACCCTTAGGGGCTCCCCTAGCTCCAAAAAGGCTATTTTCATACCCTTCGGCCGCCGCGCATGCGCAGAATGACGATATTTCAACCCCACACCCAGCCCATTAGATGCTCCTTCACCTAACCTTCACTTTGATACCTCACTCGACCCCATCGGACCATTTTATCTAGGGACTACTTTTTCTCCGCGGAAGCTTTTTCCCGAGACCGAATCACCGCCAAAACCACGGCCAAACCGCATCACCGCGCATGAATACATTTTTTTTTTTTTTTTTTGCCGGAACTTTTTTTTTGCCCGAACATGCCCGAACATGCCCGAACCACGCCGCCATCTTGCTTTACAACATGGCCGACAACACTTACAATTCAACCAATCAAAAGCCTCGTTACAAAACCAACCAGTTGTGACGTCATAGTTACATCCGGGTGAAATATAACTTTAACTGCTGTATATACACTACTGGGGGCCCGGCATTTCGAGGCCCACCAAGGGATCATTTCAATCGATTGCTTTCTGGAGGTGTGTCTTCGTTTTATGAATGTGATGGCGCCAATGTCGGATCTCACGGGACCAATCGAATGTGATCATTTGGGAAACGCCCTAATATACTCAGATATCACCCATTACCGCATGGCTATGAGCAGAAGTTTCTACGTATGATCGTGCCATGCGTTCGGATAATGGTCAACATCGTGGAGTAAGGACATTGATTTTGGCAATGCAGAGCTAGAGGAAGGAGACAAATCTGTCAGTGTCATTAACGTCTCCCGATCGAGAACCACCCCCCCCCCCCATCTCCCGCTAAAAAAACATGTGTGTTCAAATTCTACAATGCCTGAAAAACTGGAGAAACTGCTTGGAATACATAGCAGTGTGGTGAAAAAAAAGTTTCAGTATAGGGTGACAAGCTGAAGTACCAGGGAGACAAGTAAAAAAATAATTACTTCTGGACGGTAACTTTTAAAAACCTGAACGGATTCTTTGCAAATTTGGTATGTGGATAACTTGCCATAGGATATCACTCGAGATTGCTTTCCATGCTGGGAACTGAATGTTAAGGTTCTGAGCCAAATCAGTAGTTTCAACGTCGGGGGACTTCCATCCTCGCTAAAACCAGGGGTATCTCTATCCTAGATATAGCCTCTGGTACGCTTGGGCAATGTATTGTGATCAACGACACACAGCGGCATCCTGCACATATTGACCAATCAGATCACTTAAGCACCGCGACCATGGCGACCGTGACAACGGATTCGAAAACACCACAGCTTGTGCGATACCCAGTGGCAGAAGAACATGCACCTTTTCAACAACCATGAACATTAATAAATATAAGGAAACATAGTTTAAAACAAAATCTATTTGAAGAGAAAATAAACCCATTCATCTACCATCAAACGTCCAACAAGCCAGGCAAATGTAGAAAACACCGAAGCTTTACAGGCGGCGGGCGATGTCAGTGTATCCGTCCTCACCTTCCCACTAAAGGACTTGAATTGGATTGAAACGCACGGATTTCTATAAAATTTCACTGGTCTATCCATTAATATTTTATTGTTATGCGTGCTTGGATTAAATATTTTACATTCGGTATCAGCGAATAGTTTAGCAGCGAAAGTAAAACCCAAACGTATTTCACCATCAGCGCAGTTTTTGTAGGTCACGTAACTGGAGCGTGGGCGGAACGCGGTTTGCTATGCAAGTTGGTCAAGGGTTCGCCTTTGGTTCACAAATAGAAACCTTGACGTGGTGAAGATGGGGGACTTCAGGCGCTCTGGTTTTCATTAAAATTTTCTCTGAAGCACCAAATTAATTAATGGAATAAATTATTAAATTATTGCACATTTCATCCTTTTATGACTGTTAAAGGTAACTAAAGCATTACACATAAGTAGTATACAAAGCGTATATTCACTCAAGTTGACCTAAAAAATTTGCATATTGTGGCGGTCACGTGGCGGAGGTCAAAGGTCATTGAGTGCACTTGAGCCATGTTTAGACATGTTAGGGGATTCCTCCGCAGTGATGCGGTTTGGCGGTGATGCGGTCTGCCTCCGCGGACAGAAAGTAGCCCCAAATAAGTGGGTTTCGTGAGAATGTTCGGCAATCTTCAGGGGTGGGAGGGGCCCGTAGTGGACTGATTGGATCGAGTGAGGTGTCAAAGTGAAGCGCTCCTCCAGGATCATATGGAATGCATGTACTGACTTGTATCTGGGTTTTTTCCATCACGCGCCGGTCACGTGATTAGGAATGCATTACTGACTTGTATGCCGTCCATTCATTTGAATCGGGGACTTGGGGTCCCTACGGAAGGATTTTGCAAGTCATGGGTGGGTGTATGTAAAATGAGAATTTGTCTCGGAAATATAAAAAGCGAAACACGGACTTTACCCCTAAAATAGGGCAAAACCCCTATCAATCCTATCCCAAAGGGTGAATATCGGTCCCCGGGCTTATCGGGGTCTGCCTATCAAGTCAATCGGGTGGGTGCTTGTAAAATGAGGACTTGTCCCGAAAATATAATAAGCGGAACACGGACTTTATCCCTACAATAGAGGAAAACCTCTATCAACCCTGTCTAGTGGAGGCTAATATCGGTCCCCGGGGTGATCGGGGTTTGCCTATCAAGTCATGGGTGGGTGGATGTAAAATGAGGATTTGTCCCGAAAATATAAAAAGCGGAACACGGACTTTACCACTACAATAGAGGAAACCCCCTATCAACCTTGTCCAAAAGGGTTAATATCGATCCCCGGGCCTATCGGGGTCTGGGTGCATGTAAAATGAGGATTTGTCGCCGAAAATATAAAAAGCGGAACACGAACTTTACCCCTACAATAGGGGAAAACTATCAACCATGTCCCAAAGGGCGAATTTCGGTCACTGGCTTATCGGGGTCTGCCTGTCAAGTCATGGGTGGGTGCATGTAAAATGAGGATTTGTCCTCGAAAATATAAAAAGCGGAACACGGACTGTACCTCTACAATAGGGGCTTGTATTATACAATATACGGGAAAATGCCTGTATGGGGTATGGGGGGTGGTAATTTTTGTTTGTGAGTGGGATCCGACTGGACTAATGTATCGTCCGTTTTCATCATTTTGCGCTGGCCGTAGTATAGGAAGCAGGCATTCTGGGGATTCGTGGAGGTTTGTTGAGTGATTGAGGGCCCATACCTGGTCAAATGGACCGTGTGGGGTATCAGTTTTACATCCGGGTCCTCATCTTACATTTAGGAGTAGTATAGAAAGCAACAATTTTGGGGCCCCGAGCTCCTAGCTCCGAGCTCCTGCCTGCCTCATCCCCGAGCTCCGAGCTCCCGACTACTCCATCCCCGAGCTCCGAGCTCCCGTCGTTACGCCTTAACGCCGTCGTTACGCCTTAACGCCCGTCGTTACGCCTAACGCCGTCGCATAACGCCTTGACGCCATGATATACACAGATGAAAGAAAAACAACAACAACAAGGATGAGAGATGAGAGAACAACAACAACATGGTTTTTTTTCATATGGTTTATTCTCCCCTCCAGTACATCATACCCACGCTGGGGGAGCCGCGTTGGGTATGTTTACAATTCAAGAAGACTCTTGTCCAATCAGAGGCCGCCATTTGGCGCTGTATCAGTCATATTCGTTCTTGCCCGTTACTGCGTTAGATGTATTCTCGGCTGCTCTTGTCCAATCAGAAGTCGCCGTTTCAGAAACTTTCATCTTTGCTCGGTGTGACGTAATCGTCGTCGGGCAGGCCTGGATATTGTTCGGGCAGCATGTCCTGAAAGAGTTGTTTGCGCATCCTGATCGCATTTTCCAGGGCCTCAGTGGGTTAGCCCCATATCCTCTTCCAAGTGACGCTTGGTCTTCACGATGGACCTGTGCGTGGTGTCGCCTTTCATTTCAAGCGGAAGTAAGGTATACTGTTCATAGATCGCCATGGCTGTTTTCCTGATGCAGGGGCGCATTTGGGTGTACGCCTGTTGTAAGTTATCCTGTCCGGCGTGCTCGATCGCTACAGCATGAGTATTGATAGCTGCTGTCACAATACGATCCCAGAAGGAAGGTTCTGCTTCACTTTCCTGGTATGTAGGCTGACTATCTGCGGTCAAGCTCTCCGAATCAGTATATAGACTCTCAGCAATCTCACTTTCCTGGGATGTAGGCTGACTATCTGAGGGCAAGCTCTCTTTATCAGTAAATAGACTCTCATCAATTTCTGTATCGGCTTCTTGTGCCTCGGAGTCTTCAATCCCATGTATATTTTTCTCGTGTCGCATCATATCGTAACGTCTGGTGAACGTGCGTTGGCACTCAGAGCAAGTATAAGCCATATTGACGGTTGAACGTCGACTGTGCGTGTTTTGGCAATACACTTGCTTTCATAGACAGTAACGCCCGTCAACGCTTAGCTTAACGCTTCAACGCCCTGGTGAACTAGCTCAGAAGCCCTGATTTTCATGGAATTGCCACCAATACATCGAAATGCAGTGACGCCCGTCAACGCCCGTCGGTACGCCTTAACGCCCGTCTCAACGCCCGTCAACACCCGTCGTTACGCCTTAACGCCCGTCTCCATACCTTAACGCCCTATCTTTACGCCTTAACGCCCGTCTCAGCGCTTTAACGAGCGATAAAGGGGTTTTGGAGGCTGATTAACCTTTGAACTCTGAGTGCACTTTCGGTCACGTGACCGGAAGTGACCTTTGACCACGTGACCGGAAGTGACCTTTGACCTGCGCTGCTCGGAAGTGACATCATCGTACGCAGGCGCACACACACATACCTGGTGCCCCCTGTACCCTATAGCCCGTAGGATACACCAGGGTGCGGGTGCACCAGGTATACCTTACTTCCGATTGAAATGAAAGGCCACCCCACGCACAGGTCCATCATGAAGACCAAGCGTCGCTTGCAAGAGTATATGTGGCTACTACCCACTGAGGCCCTGGAAAATGCGATCAGGATTCGCAAACAACTCTTTCAGGACATGCTGCCCGAACAATATCCAGGCCTGCCCGACGACGATTACGTCACACCGAGAAAAGATGAAAGTTTCTGAAACGGCGACTTCTGATTGGACAAGAGCAGCCGAGAATACATCTAATGCAGTAACGGGCAAGAACGAATATGACTGATACAGCGCCAAATGGCGGCCTCTGATTGGACAAGAATCTTCTTGAATTGTAAACATACCCAACGCGGCCCCCCCCCCCGCGTGGGTATGATGTACTGGAGGGGAGAATAAACCATATGAAAAAAAACCCGTGTTGTTGTTGTTCTCTCATCTCTCATCCTTGTTGTTGTTGTTTTTCTTTCATCTGTGTATATCATGGCGTCAATGCGTTATGCTAGGGCGTTAAGGCGTAATGACGGGCGTTAAGGCGGAACGACGGCAGCTCGGAGTTCGGGGATGGAGTAGTCGGGAGCTCGGAGCTCGGGGATGAGGCAGGCGGGAGCTCGGATCTCGGGGGCCCGAAATTGTTGCTTTCTATACTACTCCTAAATGTAAGATGAGGACCCGGATGTAAAACTGATACCCCACACGGTCCATTTGACCAGGTATGGGCCCTCAATCACTCAACAAACCTCCACGAATCCCCAAAATGCTTGCTTTCTATACTACGGCTAGACTGCGCATGCGCAAAAAGATGAAAACGGACGATACATTAGTCCAGTCGGATCCCACTCACAAACAAAAATTACCACCCCCATACCCCATACAGGCATTTTCCCGTATATTGTATAATACAAGCCCCTATTGTAGAGGTAAAGTCAGTGTTCCGCTTTTATATTTTCGGGGACAAATCCTCATTTTACATGCACCCACCCATGACTTGATAGGCAGACGTCGATAAGCCAGGGACCGAAATTCGCCCTTTGGAACAGGGTTGATAGGAGTTTTCCCCTATTGTAGGGGTAAAGTCCGTGTTCTGCTTTTTATATTTTCGGGGACAAATCCTCATTTTACATGCACCCACCCATGCACCCAGACCTCGATAGGCCCGGGGACCGATATTAACCCTTTTGGACAAGGTTGATAGGGGGTTTCCTCTATTGCAGTGGTAAAGTCCGTGTTCCGCTTTTTATATTTTCGGGACAAATCCTCATTTTACATGCACCCACCCATGACTTGATAGGCAGACCCCGATCACCCCGGGGACCGATATTAGCCTCCACTAGACAGGGTTGATAGAGGTTTTCCTCTATTGTAGGGATAAAGTCCGTGTTCCGCTTTTTATATTTTCGGGACAAATCCTCATTTTACATGCACCCACCCGATTGACTTGATAGGCAGACCCCGATAAGACCGGGGACCGATATTCACCCTTTGGGATAGGGTCGATAGGGGTTTTCCCCTATTTTAGGGGTAAAGTCCGTGTTTCGCTTTTTATATTTTCGAGACAAATCCTCATTTTACATACACCAACCCATGACTTGCAAAATCCTTCCGTATGGACCCCAAGTCCCCGACTCAAATGAATGGACGGCATACAAGTCCGTACATTCATTCCTGATCACGTGACCGGCGCATGATGGAGAAAGCCCAGATACAAGTCAGTACATGCATTCCATATGGTCCTGGAGGAGCGCGTCACTTTGACATCTCACTCGATCCAATCAGTCCACTACGGGCCCCTCCCGCCCCTGAAGATTGCCGAACATTCTCACGAAAGCCCACGTTTTTGGGACTACTTTCTGTCCGCGGAGGCAGACCGCATCACCGCCAAACCGCATCACCGCGGAGGAATCCCCTAACATGTCTAAACATGATCCAAGGTCAGATGATGGACGGCATGAGAGGATACAGGTCAGTACATGCTCAAGTGCACTCAATGACCTCCGCCACGTTACCGCCACAATATGCAAATTTTTGAGGTCAACTTGAGTGAATATACGTATTGTATACTACTCACATAACACAACCTAAACACATGACCCAATTTCGGGAAATAGGAAAAATAGCCGAATGGGCTCCAATATCCCTCGGATATCACGCAATCATGCATCTGGTGATGACGTCACCACCCTACTGAATCGACAAGTATGATTGTAGGTTAACACCGCCGGTCACGTGTCAAATCAGAGTCAATGGTAGGTTTTTCGGTGCTTTCGTTATCAAGCGTGAGCGTGTGTCTGACCAGACGACAGTGACTACAGCCGAAAATGAACGATTTTCAGCATATCGATGACAGGTATGGTTACTGGTGTCCAGTCATTTTTTGATGGAGAGATATCGTACTATATTGTCACCAAATGTAGGGTTATTACTATTTCAAGTTAACAAAAATTTTAAACATTTTTGCGGCGAGAGGTGTTTTTATGTGTTGGTGGACAGTCCATGGTAGGTATTAGCATCGAATTATAGTGTGAGGAAATGAGCACAAAATGAACACGTGGGAACTTACTACCTGCCTCATGTATCACTGACTCATTCATCTCTCGATTCCTTTCACTTGTGTGTGTTTAAGAGGAATATGAACCATTAATAGTTTATTCTCTGTCTGTTTGATATTACGACAGTCCATGATATCATCATCGGATCGATCGACAGTCCATGGTAGGTCAAATTACGGTCGGGGCGAACTGACGTGAACCGTGTAACCTTGGCCAATGATTCGCCAAATGGACTGTTGCCAAGACAAATGGTAGCTACCATGGACTGTCGACATATCTGATATACAATCATATGTTGTCTCATTATAACATTGCAGCTGGTATCCGGCTTCAATGTGAAGTGATCCAATCTACAGTTCATGGTCGCATGACAAATGGACTGGTGCATTCACCTACAATCATACTTGTCGATTCAGTAGGGTGTTCACTTCCGATGATGACGTCACATTCAAGAGTGGGAAGAGACAGTTAAGGGATGAGATAGTCAAGAGCGCGGAGCTCGGAGGTCACTTTTATCAAACTCAAACTCATTAACGTCATGACTTGAAAGAGAGTTCTGTTATTTTTGGAGTGAGAATAACTGGTAAATACGAGATATATAAAAATGCTAAAACACATGTGTAGTCATAGTCATTGGATTGAGATACTCTTTCTTTGATCATTTGATCTTTCTTTGATTGAGTTTTGCCGTCAACCTTCCTAGTGGATCCTTCTTCGAAGCATCAAATAAACATCCATTCAAAATGAGCGCCTTCACATACAACACAGGAAATTGGTCGGCCTTTGAATTCTTCATTTTACTTCGAGTGGTATTTTTGTTTTAAGATAGTCCCATATCTCTAGCTTCTACCGGTCGGTTTAATAACGTCAATTCCGTTTTAATCGCTATTGTTGAACACTCCAATATTTCTGCGCATAACACCTGCGATATCCTACTGACTTATTTTGGGACTCCAGGTCATCGGTGTCGAGATCGAATTGAGGAGGAACTTTTCATTGGTCCGTGTCAGACGATAGGAGAAAGTGGTCTCATGGGACCTGGGGCTAGGGGCCGTATGAACCCATGTACTTCAAGATCCTCATGGTACTCATATGAACAGCCACAATCAAAGCGTGGCTGAGATACATCATTCTTTAGATGACGACTTTACAACGAATTATGGATTAGAATACTGATCAGCGATACGGATTTGATATTTTTGGAACATCATGTCTTGCCGGCATCATTGAAAACTGTTGACCGCTTCTCTCTTGCAGGAAACAAGCCTATGTTTATGTATACTATGATTGTCTTTTTGAATTTGGTGCTAATACTGTTATATGGAATATGGAATAGGTCTTTGGATTATGGACGCGGATATTCTCTAGTGGACGACGGCTGAATTATGGATGACGGACTAGACGCATGTAATTCAAGTGCTACTGCTCACATTACTGATAATTATGGGAAATTTAAGTCGGAAACAAGCCAGTTGTCACAAGTTAAAAATATCACTCCGTGTTGAAGCGAAGGCCAAAAGAGAAGTTTCGTCAAGAATTTAAAGCTGATCGAACTGAACTTCGCTCAAGTTGATTGACCAACAGTCTTGTCGGTCCAATGTCGTCATTTATTACAGAAATTACAAAATAGCACATTGAACTAAGAGCATGTCATGCACCATGAATGCCATTTAGTAAGGAAAAACAAGTGACAACCAATTAACCAATGTTATTTTAGTGTCTGCGAGACCAGCTCAAGGGTGAGCCGGGATGTGTACTGCCCATCTGCTGTGACCTCTCCAAGGAAGACGAGATTCTTGCCATGTTCGAGAAGATCAAGAGTGAGTGGGGAGGAGTGGATGTTTGTGTGAATAATGCGGGTATCAGTCGCAATGCTCCCCTACTCTCGGGAAATACAGATCTCTGGAGAAGTATTATGGACGTAAGTTTGTTTCTTTTCTACATATTCATAGCCATTGCCTTTCTCTGATATTAAAGGGTATCGTTAGTAGCAGAGAATGGATTTCTTCCTCTGTCTCTGCATGCGCATTTAACATTTTCTGGTTTATGCTCAATTCCGTTTGCAAATGCGCAGTTACGGCAAATTGCCCTTTCGGGTACACAGCTTCCGGTCATGTGATGTCGACTTATGGTAAACAAGTATGAAAAAGTCTGGACCTGTCCTAGCAAAAACAATGGCGCTCTTAAACGGGCTTCCGGAAACTTCGATGTGGGTATCGGGTATCCCCAGACCGCAGTTAATATCATACACATACATTCACCATACTATGGTAAGCTTGGTAGCCTTGTAAGGTAGGGCGGGGTTTCCCAATAGCTTGGGACATTCCGGTAACCATGGTACAGTTTATTACGAGTGATAGAAACGAGGGTTTCACGGTATTGGTGCACATGCGCCACTGGAAGTGAAATATTATACAGAGAGCGAGAGGGGTTGGATTACAACACATATAAGAGAAGTGAGAAGAGGTGCCGACATACTGACAGTCACATGACGTCACAGTATAGTTTTCCGGTTGACCTATTCTAAATCGCATTCCAAGATTCGAACGATTGGTGATATGTGTTGTATCTCAGGTACGCTTTTATTGTACCTGTTCATGTGGCAACTTGGATGATATGACCACACGGCCCCTAGCAACGGCATAAGCGGTATTAGATACAAATTTAGAGAGCTATGATGGAAATGCTCTGACAACTCGTATATTGGTAATTGGTGAGCTGTTTCGCTGTGACAACTCGTGCACTGGGGATTGGTGACCTGTATCGTCGTCAGATGAAAATGACGGCATTTAACACAAAAGACTTGTCTGTAAGGCGCGATGTCGACCCAGCATCAACTTCCCACGAATGCCAACATATATCAAAGACCAAAAGGTCTGTACAGGGGGCGGGCCTCGGGGACGAAACGTCCACCAGTAGAATCTCGCCATATACAGGTAAAAATTGCAACACATATAAGGGAAGTGTGAAGAGGTGCCGACATACTGACAGTCACATGACTTCACAGTATAGTCTTCCGGTTAACCTATTCTAAAGCACATACCAAGAATCTAACGATTCGTGATATGTGTTGTATCTCAGGTACGCTCCGGAGACCGAAGGTTTTGCTCAACGAGACTCCTGGACCCAGACGTGAGTCAAAGGGTATGGTGGGTAGGAGACTATGTGTGCGAATGCGTAACCGGATGTGGAAGGCTTTACGGAGAATGGTCGGCAACGTCGTCCACTTGTGTCACGGTGTGCATTACGCGGCCCTTCCGTTGCTCAATTTGCTTGGCTAAATGGGGCTGTTGTGCATATTACCCTCCATCCTGTTGCCTGCATAGATTTTGTAGGTGGAAATTTTGGAATCTCTGTACAAATCATTGTGATGGTAGTTTTATGAATTGTAAACGTGATGTAGAATGAAGCGCTTGGTTGGCGTCCGGCCTGACGGGCATTTGTTCTGGATAAGAACTTGTACTATATTAATACCCCATGGTTTGGCCTTTTCTTTTACCTGGCGGTCGCATAGTCCATCAGGTGACTTGATAGGGCTACTGCATCATCGTTTTGAAATATTTGTATCTAATTACAACACATATAAGAGAAGTAATGCCGCTCATACCGGTTCTAGGGAACGTGTGGTCATGTCATTCAAGGTATCCACAAGAACATCTACAATAAAAGTGTGACTGGAATACAAATCATCACAGAG
Organism: Hanleya hanleyi; assembly: GCA_036873755.1. Lineage (NCBI taxonomy): Eukaryota > Metazoa > Mollusca > Polyplacophora > Lepidopleurida > Hanleyidae > Hanleya > Hanleya hanleyi. The sequence goes on along the minus strand of JAVTVY010052039.1, from coordinate 7,737 downwards.
ATGACTTTTGTGATGTCCTTGTTTTAATTCTGTTTAATTTATGCAAACTGGTATCAGTTTCAAGAATGAAAGGGACACTGAAATCGGCAAACCGCAAGATCGGCGCTGAAACCAGGCTCTCCTTCAGCTGTGCAAAGGCGTCTTGACACTCCTCTGCCCACCTTTGTTCGAACACAAACTCTGTTTGCGATTTCACATCCCTCTGGCACCGTCCAACTAGATCATTCAGTGGCTTTGCAATCTTGGAATATCCCATGACAAATTTCCTATAGTAACTGGAAAAGCCCAGAAAGGTTCTCAGCTCTTTCACAGACATTGGTACAGGCCATTTCTTTACAGCAGCGATCTTTTGAGTATCTGTTGCCATTCCATCCTTGGATATCACATGTCCCAAATAGTTGAACTTCAAGAAATGACATTTTCTTGATGACATACCATACCTCTCAAGCGTTGTCAGCACTGAATCCAACCGGACTAAGTGGTCTTCAAGCGACTCTTGAGTATACAATAATGTCATCAATATAGACAAGAAGATATTGTAACAGTTCGTGAGCGAAGCACTTTTGCATGAGACGCTGAAATGTAGCAGGCGCGTTTGGCAGACCGAATGGCATACGGTTGTATTGGTACAATCCATATGATGTCATAAAAGCAGTTTTATGTGCATCCTTCGGGTCCGTAGCAATCTGATTGAAGCCACTTGCCAAATCCATGGTAGAGCAATACCCGGCGCCATTCAGGTGATCCAATGATTTTTCAATCATGGGGAGAGGAAATGCATCCTGACGAGTCTTGATGTTGGATCTCCTGTAATCTACACAGTCTGAGGTCCCCATTCTTTTTACGGACCAGCACAATAGGAGACGCATACGGGCTCTGGGACTCCTCAACGATATCTCTCTCTAGCAGATTCTGTATGTGCTTTCGAACCTCCTGAAAGTGGTGGAATTCTTCGGAATGGTTGAGCCACTGGAACAACGCCTGTTGTAGATATGGTATGAGTGAATTCAGAGGTGAACCCCAGTCGCCGTCTCCCTCAGAAAAAGCACTCCTGTGTCGGTTAAGCACATTCTGTATCCCAGCTGTCTCTGAATCATTATGTTGTTGGGTGGAGGCTTTTTGACTGGCCTCTGAAGTATCATTATACTCATCCACGCTGTCCACAGAATGCATAGTGCCAAGCCATGTCGTCCCCTCCCAAATTTGCCACTCTTAAGGGAACACGATTTCCACGCACCCTGGCATACGTATCAATCACATGAATGTTTGGGGGTATCGAGTTTGCTAATGTCTCAACCAAAACTGCCGTATCCTCACTTGAACTCCCTCGCCATCCGACGATGTCCACTAAAACCAATTGAAGATCGGTCATGGTTGTCGTTGTTACAACAACAACAGCTCGGGTTATGTTTCGGGTAACATATTTGTCTAGATTATGAACAAGCAGCCATGTGGATAATTGATACTTAGATTGATATTTTCTAGTCATGCTAAGACATTTATTGAGCTGGTTTGTAGAATGTTATCGTGCCATGAATAGAATTAGCTTGGTGTAACAGTAACTGATGTTTTCTCCGTCTATGGAAGATCGTAATGGACTAAACTTCCAAGTTGTATTTACATATCATGTAATCAATCAAAGAATGTGCGCTGTATCAACATGATCAAATGAAATTATTTCTTCATTGAGTAACATACAGGCAGAAAGTATAGCAAATATGCTCTACCAATTTGTATAACATCTGCATTGGTACAATGTAGTAAATCTCCCACTCCTGGTTTCAGGTTACCTGTACTGCTCCCATCGTTTTTCCCCCGGTTATGAAAACCGTATAATAAAAGAAGTGATATGACGACATTGAAGTCTCTTGTTGACTATGTTCTTGCGTCCACGGTCACAACTGGGTCACCCCAGGTGACGCCACAGCTATCCTGACGAAGTTTCATGACATTTCGACCATAACTGCGGTCATATGGCTGAACAAACAAACAAACACTGTTATCAAAATATAATGAAGTTATTAAATTGTCGATTTTTACATTATTGTCATTGTATAGGTTAATGTTCTGGCATTGTCTATATGCACTCGAGAGGCGGTCAAGTCTATGAAGGAACGGGGAGTAGACGATGGTCACGTCATTCATATCAACAGGTAAGTCTGCACTCTATACTCACGTCATACATATACTCCCCTCACTGATATAAAACGGTACACAAAAACACGTACATGTTCACTAACGTCGGTAGTATCTAAAGTGTATTGAGTCGTATTGACCTTTAGAATTTGCATAATTTCAGGGGGAGATAACTCTGCACAATGGCCAAAAAGACTGGATTTCCACGTTTAATAAAGATTCTCTTCGCGCCTTAAGCCAGGGGGTGTGTAGTGCCGGTCACGTGTCCCTGGGTCGTATTCCTCCTAGGTGAGGTGGTCAATGGGGTAGATACCCTTTGATCTCATTTAAGTTACGCCCCAGTCTGTTGTTTTTGCGACCTAATTTACTTTACTCCCAGTCACATGTTTTTGTGATGTCACTTCCTGTTCACTTTATTTAATTTATTCCGTGTCACTTCAATGGAGCTATACCGCTCGATCTAGCGAGTCAGAAAATTCAGCGCAAGCCAATGGACATTGGTGGGCTAAAAGGCCGCAGCGGGCCGATAAATAGGCCCGATTTTCAGGATCGGTATTGCCTTTTGTCCACTTCCCCAAGTAGCCATGTCGGGCTCAACCAGGTCGCGAGTTCTACGAGCCGTCCTTATCCTTACACACCATGTGAGATTACACGTTTATGATCGTAAAGACACGATTGTGGAAGACCGCGATGTCTGTGACTCAGATCCTAACACACCATTGGATACGGTTACTCTCTATCGTGACAACTGGACCAAATTTAAACGAGTGAGCGAGGAGTTCGACCGTACTAGTAACCTCATCGAAATGGAGAACGCCATCTAAGCACATCGTGGTCCGTGCTTGTTGTCTATATTTAGGTCCAAAGAACTACAAATTTGTCAAAATGTCTATGTACAGTGTTCACGTCGAATTCCGATGGGAAGATTATTGCGGGTGGTGGCTGGTGGGCACGGGTTCCTGTTGCCTCAATGCATTTTGCTGAGAAGCAACAGGAACTTGATAATGTGTTGTCTAGCACTGTAATATCACTTGTCTTTATTGCACCATGTAAGCGTCCTGTCTGTTTCTTGTGCGCTGTCCTCCTGGTCCTGGTGTTTTGTAGGGTGGATGGAGGGTGTCTGCTACTTCAAAGATTTCTTCTTTGAAGTAGCAGAAACGTAACTTGGCTGGGTGGTGCTTAGTTGGTTCGTCGCGATATAGCTGAAATATTGTTGAAATCGAAGTTAAATTCTATTCACTCACGTCATACATGTAAACACGTACAATACATATAAACACGGTACATATATACTCACGTCATACATATAAACACGTACATATATACTCACGTCACACCGATAAACACGTACAAATATACTCGCGTCATCCATATAAACACGTACATCTATACTCGCGTCACACATATAAACACGTACATCTATACTCCCGTCATTCATTTAAACTTGTACATCTATATTCACGTCATTCATATAAACAGGTACTTCTATACTGACGTCATTCATTTAAACAAGTACATCTGTACTCACGTCATTCATTTAAAAATGTACATCTATACTCAGGTCATACATATAAACTCGTACATCTATACTCACGTCATTCACTTAAACACGTACATCTGTATTTACGTCATTCATATAAACACGTACATTTATACTCACGTCATACATATAAACTCCTACATCTATACTCACATTATTCATTTAAACAAGTACACTTATATTCACGTCGTTCATATAAACACGTACATCTATAATCACGTCATACATATAAACTCGGACATATATACTCGCGTCTTTCATTTAAACACTTAAATCAGATCTATAATCTCGTCATTCACGCGTACATCTATACTCACGTCGTTTACATAAGCCTGGGCTGTCGTTGTACACACCGCAGGTCATGGTAAGAATATGACTCAGCTCCTCAGACAGCTTGTCGTGAAAGGCGACTAACTGAGGCACCCGTGGGGTTCCCGGGTGTGAAAAGGAATATGACCCACCCGTGTGGTTCCCGGGTGTGAAAAGCAATAGGATCCAACGTCGTGATATGACTGAAATATAGTTGAAAGCGACGTCAAATCATATTCACTGACTCACTCACTCGTTCTTATAAACACGTACATGTATACTCACGTCATTCATATAAACACGTACATCTATACTCACGTCATTCATATAAACACGTACATCTATACTCACGTCATTCATATAAACACATATACTTATATTTACGTGACGTCATTCATGTAGAACAGGCATGCCAAACTGAAATTTCATTTCGTATTTTTAGCACCTTCGGTCATAAAGTCGTAAAAGCTCCACCGTTTCACTTTTTGATGGCAACCAAGTACTGTGTCACAGCACTGACGGAGGGCCTTCGGAATGAACTACGGGAGCTCAAGTCACACATACGAGTTACAGTAAGTTTGTTTCCATTATGCATTTACTTCGTTCATAAACATAATCATCACAGATACACTTGAAATGTTTCTCTCCAGTAACTACAATTCTGTTTCCAGGAACTACACTTCCTTCTTCAGTAAATACACTTTATTCTTCAGTAACTTGAATTTCTTCTACAGAAACTAAACTCCTTTCTCCAATACCTACACTTCTTTCTTGAGTAACTACTCTTTCAACTTCAGTAACTACTCTTTCATTTCAGTAACTACACTTTTTTTCCAGTAGGCCTATCTTCACCCCTTTCTCCAGTAACTACACACCTTTCTCCAGTACCTAGACTTCTTTTTTCAGTAACTACACTACCGTCTTCAGTAACTACACTTCCTTCTTCAGTAACTACAGTTGCTACTTCAGTAACGTCAATTCCTTCTCCAGCAGCTACACTCCTTTCTCTGGTTACTGTAACTACACTTCATTCTCCAGTAACTGCACTTCTTTCTCCGGTATCTACACTTCATTGTCCAAACGTATTTCATGTTATTTTACAGTCCCAGGAGCAGTATGCATATAAGATATATGTCCGTCAATGGCACCTGTGTTTAAGAGCTTCTCTCTTCTGTTAAGTCAATTACACCTGTATGTAAGAGCTTCTCTCTTCTGTTAAGTCAATTACACCTGTATGTTAGAGGTTCTGTCTTCCGTTAAGTCAATGACATCTGTATGTAAGAGCTTCCGTCTTCTGTTAAGTTATTACCATTTGTACGTAAGAGCTTCTGTTCTGCGTTAAATCAATCCCACCTGTATGCAAGAGCTTCTGTCTTCCATTAAGTTAATGACACCTGTATGTATGTAAGAGCTTCTGTCTTCCGTTAAGTCAATGACACCTGTATGTAAGAGCTTCCGTCTTCTGTTACGTTATTGCCATTTGTATGTAAGAGCTTCGGTCTTCCATTAAGTCAATGACACCTGTATGTAAGAGCTTCTGTCTTCCATTAAGTTAATGACACCTGTATGTATGTAAGAGCTTCGATCTTCCGTTAAGTCAATGACACCTGTATGTAAGAGCTTCTGTCTTCCATTAAGTCAATGACACCTGTATGTAAGAGCTTCTGTCTTCCGTTAAGTCATTGACACCTGTATGTAAGAGCTTCTGTCATTGACACCTGTATGTAAGAGCTTCTGTCTTCCGTTAAGTCATTGACACCTGTATGTAAGAGTTTCTGTCTTCCGTTAAGTCATTGACACCTGTATATAAGAGCTTCTGTCTTCCGTTAAGTCATTGACACCTGTATGTAAGAGCTTCTGTCTTCCGTTGAGGCAGTGGCACCTGTATGTAAGAGCTTCTGTCTTCAGTTAAGTCAAGGATGCGTGTATGTAAGAGTTTCTGTCTTCCGTTGAGTCAATGGCACCTGTATGTACGAGCTTCTGTCTTCCTTTAAGTCAATGACAACTGTATTTAAGAGCTTCTGTCTTGTGTTAACCCTATCCGGCCTCGGCGAAAGTGCCTCTCCATATATTTCCGCTATCCCTAATGTTAGAGGGCTGAAACTTATCACACTATATCTTTGGGTCAGGCTCTACTAGAAAAAGTTCGATTTGGCCGCGATGATGACGCCTCAATGACGTCATTTTCAAAACAATTTTTGGGGAGTTTTAGGTCAGATTTTCGAATTTTGCATTTGTGTTTTCTTCAAAAACACTGCATGATAAAGTAGTAAATAATAACCTGATATGAAATAAAATAGCTTTTACCTATGTTTCCGTGCAGGAAAGCACAAATTTTGAAGAAATCCGACGGAAACAGGCTCAAAATGACCCCGATATGATAATCTGCAAAGTCACGGAGTGTCCGCTCTCAATTATTTGCCGTTACGGAGATAGGAGCAAAACATGGCTCTGTAACCGTAGGAATGGGGGTGTGGGATCCAGAGGGACGTGTTTTATAGACCATGCCCTACATGCGCGCCTAGACGTAGCTCTACGGGTGTAGTCCGTGATACGTACTATTCTGATTGGTTAGTCCAAAAAGAGAGCAACAACAACAAAGATTACAGATCAATCCTTTTATTAGCCCCTCCATCACAGCACATCCATGCTGGAGGAACCAGTAGGAAACATGATAGGAATGCATGTACTGACCTGTCGGTGGGGTTTTTCCCCAGAATTTCGCTGACGTCCGTGTCTTTCATCCGGGCACTTCACGTCTGCTCCTGCATCGGGGTATGTATGAGGGTCTTGAGGGGGCGTCTGTATGTGGTGAGTTGACTGTGGGTGTCTTTTTCGTGACGTCCGCGCCTGCATCCGGGTATGTATGAGGGTCTTGAGGGGGTAGTGTCTTTTCGGTGACGTCCGTGTCTTTTCGGTGACGTCCGTGTCTTTTCGGTGACGTCCGTGTCTTTCATCCGGGCACTTCACGTCCGCACCTGCATCCGGGTACTTCTATGTAGGTGTATAAAAGTGGGAATTTTTATGGCATTGCTGCATTCATTGGCCTGCTTGACCTGACCAGCCTGACCAGCCTGAGCCTATCTGACGAGAGGAGCTACTTGCCTGAACTTCACCAGCCTGAGCCTATCTGACGAGAGGAGCTACTTGTCTTACCAGTGGAGCCAACAGTCATGGAGCCATCCCACCGAGCTAAGCTTCTGCATCACCATATCCATATCGTTGATGAGATGCAGCATGTGGCCGATATATGTGATCTGCCCATGGTGGAAAACATAATCACTAAACACATGGGGGTAGATATCATGGGGGAGAAGACCTATATGGCACGAACTAGCAGCAAGATGTTCACTTGCACAACTTGCCAGAAGCAGTTTACTCGCCCAGAAGATTTGCGATGGCACGAGCCCTCCATCCACAACGGCGCACGGTATACTTGTATAACCAGCGCACGGTCATTTAATCGGGAGGATCCTTTACTGCGCCACGAACGCTCATTCCACGAGGGCGCGACGGAACAATGTAATGAATGTGGTCAACTCTTCAAACGACCCAGTCAGTTAAGGCGGCATCAGCGTTTGATTCATGCCCCGTCTCTACGGTTTGGGCGACAACTTCCCACTAAAATGGTACCCAGGAGGGTCAGACCCAGTGAAGATGAGACTGGGGAGACGAATGCCACTGGTGATGCGATTACAGAGAGCCGGCCTGTACCCACAGTTCAGAAGAGCCTAGATATCCAGCCAGTCCCT
>JAVTVY010052038.1:0-25738 GCA_036873755.1 Hanleya hanleyi | reverse complement strand
GGCTTCAATATACACCCATATATCTGGAATTACATTGATCCAAATTTCAAGGTTGTCTAATAGCCTCGATTCCAAATGGTAGCCAGCAATCCAGAGAAAGGTCTACAATTGTGTGCTTCTGAGAATGTAACATATATCACATGTTATATTGAATGATAAACTAAAATGAGCTTAACTCTTGGTAACTAGTTGACCTTGAAGCAAGAGCCGAGAGCTCACATATTCCACACTGAAATCGACAATAGTCAAACACAAGAAAATAGTAGTTTTCCTGCAAATGGATTCCTTTCAGACGAGAGAATTTTTTATGAAAGATGAAGTAAATCTTTGTTCGAGTTAATAAACAGGTATGAAGTTCATAAAGAACCCCTCTTCCCATTAAATTGGTAAATGCATGGTTTTTATTTCACCACAGTTTAACTAAATGTAGCGATTTCAAACATTGGATTCAACTCCACAGGACGAATGCCATATACATGTAGGGGAGAGAACTCTGAATATTCCAACCTAACACAGTCAGCTAAACTTGATTCAGTTTTGGGGGAGTATGACCTTGACCTTCGAAAAATTGATCTCAAAATGTATGGCTCTTCTTTGCCAAGCGAGTAAGGTATACTCAATTTTGGTACCAATCCATACCTTGAAACTAGAGATATCGCATTGACAACAAATGTTAATGGATGAATAGACATAACGCAACATCGCATTACATGACCTCATCTACGACAGGCATATGAAAATTGATTTTGGGGTCACAGTGACCCACATTTTGATATGTAACACATGTCCCTCTAATGTATCTAATAGCAGAAAAAAAGTTATTTTTAATGATTTTGGGGTTACTTTGACCTTTAACCTTGACCTAAATTTTGGTACACGACACATCGTCTTCCCTCAATGTATCAAGGGACACCAAAAAAATCATGATTTTTATAAATTTCATGATTTTGGAAGTCACAGTGACCGCGACGTTCGGCCTTGACCTACATTCTGGTACGTGACACATGTCCCCCTAATGTATCTACAGACACAAAAAAAAGTAATTTTTAATAATTTCCTGATTTTGGGGTCACAGTGACCTTTGACCGTGACCTAATTTTTGGTATGCGACACTTCATTTCCCCATATTGAATCCTCTCACAAAAAATTAGTAATTTTTAATGATTTCCTGATTTTTAGGTCACACTGACCTTTGACCTTGATTCTGGGGTCACAGTGACCTTGACTATTGACCGGGATCTAAATTTTGATACATGACAAAACGACTCCCCGTAATTTCTCAATGGACTCAAAAAATCATGATTTTTAACAATTTCAGGATTTTGGGGTCACAGTGACCTTGACCTTTGACCTTGACCTACATTTTGGTAGGTGACACATCGTGTCCCCCTAATTTATCTACTGACACAAAAAAGTGTTATTTTTAATAATTTCCTGATTGTGGGGTTCCTTTGACCGTGACCCATTTTTAGCTCATCTAGGCCGAAGGCCTGATGGGCTAATGTCATGGCCTGATTGTCCGTCGTCCATCGTCCGGCGTGCGTCGTCCGTAAACATCTTCTCTGAAACTGCTTGGCCGATTAAGCTGAAACTAGGCATGCATCTTCCCCCCAATAAGTACACCAGAATTTGTTCATGCGGTGTCGATTCGATTTTAAATATGGCTGCCATGGTGGCCATCTTGAATTTGCTAGTGAAATCTTGTCATCATTATTTTTTGGTAACTACTTCATGGATCTTTCTCAAATTTGGTACACCACTTCTCCTTTGGATCTAGTTGTCCAGCATGTGTACTTTAGTCCAATTTGAATATCCAATATGGCCACCAGGCTGCCATCTTCCCCATTTGGATTTCCCCATGAAACTTAGTTATCGCGATTTCTCAGGAACTACTGCATGGATCTTTCTCAAATTTGGTACACAGGTTCCCCTTGGGGTCTAGTTGTGCAAGATACCTTTTGTGGTCTGATTCAGAAATCCAATATGGCTACCAGGCGGCCATCTTGGATTTCCCGATGAAACATTGTTGTCGCGATTTCTCAGGAACTACTGCATGGATCTTTCTCAAATTTGGTACACAGGTTCCCCTTGGGGTCTAGTTGTGCAAGATACCTGTTCTGCTTCGATTCGAAAATCCAATATGGCCACCAGGCGACCATCTTGGATTTCCCCATGAAACTTTGTCATCGTGATTTCTCAGGAAGTACTGCATGGATCTTTCTCAAATTTGGTACACAGGTTCCCCTTGGGGTCTAGTTGTGCAACATACCTTTTGTGATTTGATTTGAAAATCATTTAGTGTTGGGGGGGGGGGGACATCACAAGTTAGAAACTCCTCTATTGCAGTTCTTCAGTAAAAATTTCTTACAGCTACTTTCTCCAGTTACAGCCAGATGAGCTACAGTGCCGTGGCACTATCTTTTTGGTAGCGACAATTCATCTGCCCTTATTGAATCCACTCACCAAATATTAGAAATTTTTAATGATTTCCTGATTTTTCGGTCACACTGACCTTTGACCTCTGACCTCGACCTACAGTTGGTATGCAACACATCGTTCCCCCTAGGGCATCCACTAACCAAAAATTAGAACTGTAGATAGCAAACTGTCAATGTGCAATGATTTCCTGATTTTAGGCAACAGGGACCTTTGACCTCTGACCTCAATTTCGGTACGCGACACATCGTCTCCATCTAGCGTATCCACTCACAAAAAATTGCAACTGTGGATAGAAAACATTCACAGATATAGACCGGACACGAACACTTCAGTGATTTCCTGTTTTTTAGGCCAGTGATCTTTGACCTCTGACCTCGACCTTCATTTTGGTATGCGACACATCGTCTCTCCATAGGGTATCCACCCACCAAAAATTGGAACTGTAGATAGAAAACTGTCCCAGATATAGACCGGACCCGAGGGAGGGACGGACTGACACACGGACAGAAACCGCCATCACCTAATACGTCCGCCTTTTGGCAGGCGTATAAAAATGGAGATATACACACTATTATGTATTAATGGTATTAGTGGAAACCAGTCTGAGAGCAGTATGGAATCATGGTGGCGAGTACCTCACCTACATTCTGCAGCCAGTAGTCAGTTGCTCAGAAGATATTCTGTCTGGGTTGTATACCATGCCCTCTTAACCACCCCATCACTCTGTCCAAAGAAGATGAAGGCTTACGAAGACGCAGCTAAAATTGTGGCTAAAACTGTCTATAGTAACAGGGAGTTTGATGTCTGTGTTAAGAAGTCAATGTAGGTGATCAAACTTTTGCAGGGGTTAATATTCCAGCAAAGGTTCGAAGCTAATTATTATCCACTGTTTGCAGCGTAGATCACTGATGATCAGAGTAAGGAATGTTCGATCCATCTCTTTCGAGATAAATGCGAAATGAACATGATGAATGGAAATAAAACAAAACACACTATATTTGAAAATATAAATTTATTTTTCATTCAGCTACTGTCTCAGAGGGACTCTGCTTCATGGATTCAGTAATCCTGCAGTAGAAAGTTGACTTCTAGTCCGTTAACTGAATTTCTCTTCTCTCATTCTCTTCTAACCTAGCAGGTTACTTCATTGCCGAAGGATGTTTTCATGGAAATTTCACACAGAAAGAAATAGATGTTGATTATCCCGACAAGTGTAGTAAAGAAGAAACTAAGGGAGTGGCAGGAAGTCATCCTGATATATTGTATAAACATTACTTGATACCAGGAATCATTTATTCTCCTTCGCGTTTGTATCCGGGTACATCCTTGGAATGAAGAGGGAGAAAAGTAAGATTTCCCTATCCCCGTAAAATTGACACGTGCATTTGAATAGGATTCATTTGCACTCTGGATTCACATTCCCTTGCCATGCTCACTTTATTGTTCCAAGCTGAATGGCACTACAGTATATATTTTGTACAGACAATGGTGAAATTTGCCCCAGAGTGATACAATTCCAAAAGTGTCATTATTCAGAATTTTGGAGCTGATACCCAAAATCTATCGTAATCCCCCGTTCAATGTTACATTCATGAAACTAGGGCCCAGTCCTCTGGATCTAGAATTCCTCAAGGTCTGGAATTGAGTGGCTTCCCGCATGACAAGATCATTCAAAGCAGTCCGATGTTTGATGTGATCAGAAGACAACATTACTAGAGCTTAATAATGTGGTATCACATGTACGATACATCTCAAATCTTGTTCAGTGTTGTGCTTTTTACATGCACAGAGTCTTCGTTCTGAAGTACAGCTCAAGTCTTGTGATGAAAATCCCCATATCGGAGACATGTTACATAATATACACACGTCTCTGAATGTCTTAGGCAATTGCCTGAAGATCCAATGGCTGGCCACACTGTTCTAGATGTTGCCATTATCCGAGTCACACACCAACTGAAATTTCTGTGTACATTACACCAGTGGCTCAAGCTGAATCAAATCCTCATAGCAGATGAGATTCCATCTTTAGACATCCACCACCATGTGGAAGTATATTCACATGATGGAATGATATGATTGTGCCTCCTGGCATTTTGCGTGTTTTACTCCTCTGTTCCCTGGAAGCTTAGTTCATGAGAACCTCTATCTGGACGAGTCTAGCATTTGTATCTCCAGGCATTCTGTAAGGTAACATGCCAGCAAACATGATCAAAGCTCGGGCCTGGCTCCTCAGATAGTTTAAGTACTGTGAAATGGAAAACAACAGTTCCATATCAAAATGTATGCCTATAAAACATTATATTTCAGCAATTAAAGGGGAAATGCAAAGGTTTTTAGATTCTTCTTTTTATATTTGATATAAGTTGAATAATAATGGAAATATCAGTCTGTCCACTTTGCTTGGTTTAATTTGAAATAGTATGTCTGCTAGAAGAAGCTCTTAATACGAAGCTGCGCATCTGAAAACCCCTCGGCTCTGGGTGCCAGCCATTTATAAGGTATTCAATATGAACCAAGATTTCAGGAACACCAAGCAGTCAAGTGACAAATATACAGATTCGGAAAAACTTTGCAATTAGAAATGGCCTCTAAGGTTTCCGTCCAATCAGAGAAACTGGTATTCATTACATAAGTCTCTTGATGCATCAATGACAGAGATAGAGATCATTAATGATATTGCATAAATTAAAGATGGCCGCCCATCCTTCCCTCCACTCAGAGGAACTGATGTGGTTATATTCATTGCAAGTCTCTTGATACATCGATGCTGTATACCAAGTTTCATATAGAACACTGAAATGGTATCAAAGATATACATCATTAAAGATTTTGCATAAATTAAAGATGGCCACCAAGGTTTCCGCTCAATCAGAAAAAAACCAGAACTGTCATTTATCGTAAGTCTGTTGATGCATCGATGATGTATACCAAATTTTACATCGAGCACTTTAACGGTATCAGAGATAGAGATCATTAATGATTTAGCATAAATTAAAGATGGCCGCCCATCCTTTCCGCCAATCAGAGGAACTGATGTGGTTATTCATTGCAGGTCTCTTGATACATCGATGCTGTATACCAAGTTTCGTATAGAACACTTGAATGGTATCAGAGATATATATCATTAAAGATTTTGCATAAATTAAAGATGGCCGCCAAGGTTGCCGCCGAATCAGGGAAACTAGTTTGGTCATTCCTTTGAAGTTTCTTGATTCATCGATGATCCATACCAAGTTTCACACTGAACAGTGAAATGGTACCTGAGCTACACAAGATTAATGGTTTCGCATAAATTAAGTATGGCCGCCAAAGTTTCCAACCAATCGGGTCCAGATTCAATAGGGTTCTGGGTCACGAGCATATGGATGTGCACTGCAAGTTTGGTGTGCCTAAGGTAAGTCATTCTAAAGATATCTTGGTAATGAGAAAGGTGTGACGGACAGACGGACAGACAGACGAACGGACGTACATGACGACGACAATACCCTTCGGCCAAGACCAGCCTCCGGAAGACTGAATGGTACAAGTATTGACGTCCGGCCAGGTGTTCTCGTGTGACGTCACAAACCAGTGTCAAAGAAGGGCAGATAAGCGATGCAGATTTCATTTCTGAAATCGGTCAGGCTTGAAATAACAACTTTGAAGCACTTTTCTAAAGCTACAAGGAGACAAAATACTTCAGACAAAACCAAAAGAAGTAAATAGACTGATAGTTCCATCGTTAACTAACCCACAAAGAACAAAAAGAAAAATATGAAAATCTTTGCATTTCATCTTTAAGTAGTTACTGATAAATGACTCCGTTGCATTAAGAAAATAATGAAGAGCCTGTCTGCTCACGGACCAGTGACTTCAACTGATCAGCTACTGGGTTGTCTAATTTCACTTTCCCCCTATCTTTTAACCCTGGAGGCTATCTTAAATTGGTGATAGCTGGCAAAATTAAAGACATGTGTAGTATATTTTCCAAGTATTCAAACATTATTTATTTTAATAGTGAGAAAATATACTCTATATGTATAAAAACTACCACCAGTTCAAAATAGTCTCCTGGGTTAAAAGATTGGAAAAAGTGAAATTATACAACCCAGTAGCTGATCAGCTGAAGTCACCGGTCTGTGAACAGGCAGGCTATTCATTGTTATATCAATAATGAGCAAATCAACCCTCTTAACACCTTTAGTTGCAACTGACCCACCGTTAACACCTTTAGTTAATCTATTGTTAACGCGTTTAGTTGAAGGGAACAAACTCTGGTGAACCTGCGTGACCAGTTAAAGCTTTTTCCTCCTAGAATCCAAATCATGTATCAGATATTTTTTTGGATTTTTTTTTTTAAGCAGTACTAAACGTTTTAACTTCGCTACACTGGAACAACTTAGAGGCCGCCATGGCTGAAGAATTGTGACGTCAGTGTACACTAGTTGTTCTGCCTCTGGAGGTAAAAATGGGTCAAATGGCAGGGGTGCAGTATTCGAAACCGTAGCTTACAAACATGAATGAGGATGATAGTGCAAAGTTTCGGCATTACCTGGCACATTGTGACAGCCAAATGCAGAGCAGCCCAGCATGGTAGAATATCTGCTAGAATCAGGCCGTATTCTACATAAAAACTAATCTAGAACATTGCATCTGTCAGTCGGGGAACGGAGAAGTGCATAAAACGACCATGTGCGGCCATGTTATCTCGGCGCAGAGAATGTCCGATGACGTAGGAGATTATTGGCACAACTGAATTTTACACTTTCCCATTGGTTTAAAATCCTGCCCAAAATAAACATGGCGGCACCCTAAAAAAATTCCAAATCACAGTATTTTCTGTGTGCGTCTTTCTCATTCATTGGGAAAAGAATGGGAAAAAATCTTTGAGGGACTCTTGTATAATTCCCGCAGTGTTTTACCACAGAGTTTACATTCCCTTTAATGATAAATTGTTAACACCTTTAGTTAATGATCTATTGTTAACACATTTATGATCAATTGTTAAGACCTTTAAACTTTGATACAAATCCTATCACAAGACTTGTGCATTGTAATTATTAGGCCTACAAAATGACAATAGCAATCGACCAGTCTATCAACTCAGATGCATTGTGGGATTTCTTTCAAGAAGATGAAAATTCACTGGCTCATCAATATCTAGAATATGGTTATCAGTATCAGTGGACTACACGGTAACAGAAACTCAATGGAGAATGGGCTGTTCCACCGAGTAGGATATTGCGAAGAGCTATCATTGGCCTCTCGGCTGGGGATCATATAAATCAACTTTTAAATGAACAGACAGACCATGAAGACTTCTGCCTGTACATTATACACCTACTGTTTCTTTCCCGCCATCTCCAGGTCCAAGCATTCTAACCCCTGGGCTGTGTAGTGTCTCATTCCTGCAATTAAGATACAAATAGATGGAACCATGAAGATCAGAATTTTTTAGAAACACATATTGACAGTTCTAGTAATACATATCTCTAGGTCCAATACAATAAAACATCATACTAATGTTCAACTGGAAATAACTATTCAGTTTAGATTCGAGCAATGTTTTTCCGGTGTTATCCATGGACCAGCATTCATAGCCCTTGTTTCGAATAATGTATTGACATGTCATACGATTTTCATATTTCTGAAGAGCAGACATGTTTTGTTGTCACTCTCTACCATGCATACCTCACAGCTGGTTATTTCACAGTTTCAGGAGAAGAGCGTTGTTTTCATCACCTTGAGAACTTCATACAGGCATTCATGTCACCTTCAAGATTTGTTCAGTCATATCAGAAGTGCCTTTTTGTAACACAGCCGTCTAAATTCTGCCATTTTTTAATGCTGTCTCACTGAAGCATCCTGTTGTAGGGTATATACTTCATGCAACACGAGATACTGCTTTTTAATGTGACTTGACATGTTAGCAAATGGAGCAATGACCAACCACTTTTCAACCAACCATTTTCCACTATTGGAAATCCCGTAAATTCACGCTATGACGGATATGCCTGCTATAAGCAGATACGACACTTCACCCAGTCAAATTATCCTGACACCATGTCTACCAGTTCAAGTTGCTCTATTCTCTTAATGAGGAGTGCACAGCAACAAGTTCCATTTATCAAGTCTTTGGCTTCAATCTGACTTGAGATTGAACCCAGATCTCCCACTTGTGAGGCATACACTCTAGCCCAGTACAGTAATCATTGTATCAGCTTTACATTTAAAACCAATCTGACTGTGATTGATCACTTACTTGGTGTTCTTGTATTTGTTCAGGAGAATATTCATTGTGGCTAACAAAATGTCAGGTAAACATCGTCTCACCTACAAAACCAATTAAAATATCACCAATAACTAGCTAAACCAGGACCCCATCACTGAGAGATCAGAAATTTATGCAATACCAATACTGCTATGAGTCTGGAACTACTAGAGACTAATCTGATTATGAGCAGCACCTCAATGGGGAAAAGTGGATCTGGAAGAGTTCATATCTCAAGGCTATTCAGTGACTTTCTGAAACAACTAGCTGGGTGTTGATATCTGCATCATATTCGACCGAGACAATGCAACTTCCTGTGATGACGGATGTGTTTCTACGCAACCACCTCACTGTTATATGACCTGTACACAGGAAATTGACAAGCTGCAAGATATGAGAATTACCTAATTTGCACGATTGGTTGTTAACTTGACCTGATCCTTTTGACCAGAGTCTCCTTCAAATTTTTACTGCAAATGCCTTATTTTTCATGGGACACTATCTTTTGTGGTTTTCGCAGTAACAGAATTTCCACGAATGTTAATTCCTATGAATATAACTTCCATTTATTAGATATAGAGCATTATTACCTCACAAGCCAGTTTGTATTCAATACCTGGATTGTGATTGGTTAAAAGGTCGGGACGTATAAACTCAAACACCCCGAGTGATGTCTTGCTACTCGGGTTATATAGAAAACAACTCACGTGCGATTGGAAACGACGCTCTTGCTTCAAAAGTTCAGCTGACCATATCTCAATATTTATGGAATAACTTTCGCTCATTCGTCAAAATTTTATGGAATAATGTCATACAGCATTATTTTCAGTGAAGTTTCCGACACATAACTCACCGAAAGGTGTCATTTGTTCTAAATATTAAAGTCGATATCCGAACGAAAGCAGATCGAATGGATTGTGTGTGGCGCGCCTTTCTCAGTGCCGTAGCAAAATGCGGACAGTTTGGTAATCGAAATGGCCCGTTGGATTTGTCCGTTGTACCCTTGGTTATAAATGATAAGCCTTTTTCAGTATTTTTACTATAAAATAAAAAGGCTTGAGGGGTAATAAATTCGTTATTCAGGTTTCCCCCAGGTGTATGGAAAGTTACGACCCTCCCTGAAACTCATACACCCTTCGGCTGAAGCCTCAGGGTGTATGAGTTTCGGGGAGGGTCGTAAGCCGAAGGGTGTATGAGTTTCAGGGAGGGTCGTAACTTTCCATACACCCGAGGGAAAATCTGAATAACTAATAATATATACAGCAACAAGATATTTTGATAAACTGTTGGTTCATTCTGCTTTCTGCATAGCTTTGTTCTGGTTGTTCCCACACCATATGATAATCGGTGTCGTAGTGCAGATATTACAATACATGTTTTTTATGCTTTCAGAACTGTCTAAAATGATTTGTTTTATCTGAGAAATTATCAACAATGACAATAGGTATATTATAGTCAGTAGATATTAAAACACCCAGAAGTGATTTTGTTGTTTTGGCATGTGGTCACTTCTAATTTTGACACAGAGTTGTTCCAACAAAAGTTGTGTCAATCAGCTCCCTGTTGTTCTGAATCATTGAAACCTCCGTTTGTTCATAAACTGTATGTTACTTTATTTAAATCAGCCTGTCCCCATAGGTGTGCCCTGTAAATATGGTACCTCATTGATTATAACACAGCCGTTTTCGGTATGGTCGGCTAACAGTAAATACTCAACACTAACTGTTTTCATTATTACAGCTAACCACGGAGAACAGTTTGTTAAATTAACCACCGATTTCCTGTTTGATCGGTACTGCTGAACCACAAATGTTAGAACCTGTGAAGAAGGAATAAGATTGAAACTGCGGGAGATAATTCCCGCGAATAATAAGGTATCTACAGCAATCAAATTATATCAACATTCTCCACCTCACAACTGAACAAAGTCAGGAATGTCCAGGAATGGTGCCGCAAATCCAGCAGTTAATGATCTCGAAATATGGAAAGTCAAGTATCAGATCCACTTATACCAGTGTGGATATGTTTTTAATCAGATTGATCTCTAGACATTCACTAAAGTTGTTTTCAAAATAATCTATATTCAAAAACTTATGTAAATGAGAAGATTCTAGGTCCTCATTTGATCCTAGAAGTACAGTAATAAAGCTATATCTGAAGATATTCTGCATATACATGTACTCAACTGTAAATGTTTAAAAAGTTTGACAATATCCTAGCAACATAATGTGAAATCAATGAAGTTTATATACACTTAACTTTCAAAACTAAAAGATAAGTCATCATATGTGTGATGGAAATTCAATACTTCTATTACATTTGAAAGCAGGAGGTGATACTTACTTCCTCTGTATAATGTCTGAAGTCGTTCACTTTTTGTTCCACCATCTCTGTAGTAAGGGGAAGTAACTTTAGTTCTCCCATAACCTGAAGTAATGAGCAGCATATTAGAGATATGCCAGACTTAGCACAATCTTTGAGACTGTGCATGCTGTTGTGATTAATTTAATGGGCTTATTAGCTTGAAGTGACAAGGTGTCACGGAGCTAGATTATTCCTTGACAAAGTGTGATCAACATTTTGAGTGACAGTTTTATATGAGCCATAGATGTTAACAAAGTCACTCGCAAAGATGCTCAATAACAGGGCATAAGCAGTGGGTCATCTTAACGAGCTAAGGGATAATCACATTTCATAAGATTATTACCCACTGGAGATTGACTTCATTCACTGTGTATTTGCCCCTATTCCAGCTCCACAAAGCATTATGTCACGTGACCACCCCGGTTTACATGAGCCGGTGAAATTATCTTGTTTCAAATATTTGACCTGGAGAGGTAACAACCTACTAGAGAGGGGTATAACTGTGAGATACTGCACAAGATGAGTCTCAAAAGTTGTGAAAATTATTTCTCACACTCCTGATTTTAGAAACAGCCTAAACTATTTGGAAGAAACAAAATTGGGGATAGTGTTTCTATTTTGTGATGGGAACACTTCAAGGCCATCCAAGGGCTGAAAGTGTGTCTTCCTTAAATGGATGTGATTGTGCTGAGTCCCATTGGAGCCAATCAGCTGTCACCATTCAGACACACCCAGATAATATCTGATACCGCATGGCTACGAGCAGGAGTATTTACGTATGATCGTGTCATGCATTAGGATGATGCAGCGGGTCAGAGGTCAGATCACAGGGTTCTTCATTCATTCACATGTTATACCAAATCTTTACATCCCCTCTGTTTAATGCCCAGTTTGTTATATTTAATTCATGTTCCTACATTCATACGCAGAATTGTTCTTATATTTATTTTCCAATATATTGTGTACCTGGTACACATGATCAATTTCTCCTTTACAAGTGAGACTAAATTTATTGAAGTCTGTAGTGGCAATTAGCTTTCTAACATGCTTTTATTATAGTCGATGACCGTACCAGAGCAGGATATAGCGAAAGGCTGTAACAGTCTTCTACAAATTTGGTCTCACTTGTCAAGGAAAACTGGGTCATATGTGCCAGGCCGTAACGAGTCTCAGAGCACAAATACTCACCTCCATGGACTGGTCATAGCTGGCAGTGTTATACAAGTCAAAGAATGTGACGAGGTCAAGGAGAAGGTAGAAGGTACTACTGTTACCCTGACTGGCCTCGTGACCGCTCTTCCTGTACCTGATACATACACAGGGAATAGAAAGAGGGAATGTTATGAAACATGTAAAAAATAAATTCATGATAAAATTCTTGAAGATATAGCAGAAATAATACTTTTCTCCAATATTTGTTGGTCAAAACACTGATTCCATTCAGTGCAGGCGATGACAACTAATTTGTGGTCAGTTATGGTATAGAAGTATTGTTGGTGTGAACTGCTCCCAAGGTTTTGATAAAGGTATTTATCTGACTGAGGATAGGATTAATACTTTATAGTTTATGGTAAAGTGAAGGTGCTGTGTGAATTTAATTAGCAGTCTTCCCACTTTTGGAAATAACAAACATCTGGATTTTGTACAAAATTTTTATATGAGGCTATATTTATCAAGCTGTATTCCTACCACTTGGAAATAAGAAACTTCTGTCCAAGAACATGAATATAACAAAGAATGTCTCGGAGAATAAGTTAACTAGCATATACCTTTGAGCAATATTGACAGCGAGATTTTTCAGTCTGTCCCGTGACGACTGTGCTGTGCTGGGCTGTGATACAACCTGACCTAACAACTTGTTCAACAACTCCAACACCTTGTCGTGTTTCTGAAATAATAGAATTTAATAAAATTATGTTTTTAGCTCATCTGGGCCGAAGGCCCGATGGGCTTATGTCATGGCCTGATTGTCCGTTGTCCGTTGTGCGTCGTCCGTTGTGCGTCGTGTGTAAACATCTTCTTCTCTGAAACCGCTTGGCCGATTAAGCTGAAACTTGGCATGCATGTTCCCCCCAATGAGTACACCAGAATTTGTTCATGCCGTGTTGATACGATTTTAAATATGGCTGCCAGGGCGGCCATCTTGAATTTGCCAGTGAAATCTTGTCATCATTATTTTTCGGTAACTACTGCATGGATCTTTCTCAAAATTGGTACACAGGTTCCTCTTGGGGTCTAGTTGTGCAAGATACCTTTTGTGGTCTGATTCACAAATCCAATATGGCCACCAGGCGGCCATCTTGGATTTCCCCATGAAACATTGTTATTGCGATTTCTCAGGAACTATTGCGTGGATCTTCCTCATATTTGGTAGACAGGTTCCCCTTGGGGTCTAGTTGTGCAAGATACCTTTTCTGCTCTGATTCGAACATCCAATATGGCCACCAGGCGGCCATCTTGGATTTCCCTATGAAACTTCGTTATCGTGGTTTATCAGGAAGTACTGCTTGGATCTTTCTCAAATTCGGTACAGAGGTTCCCCGTGGGGTTTAGTTGAAAAATCCAATATGGCCACCAGGCGGCCATCTTGGATTTCCAGATGAAACATTGTTATCATGATTTCTCAGGAACTACTGCTTGGATCTTTCTCAAATTTGGTACAGAGGTTGCCCTTGGGGTCTAGCTGTGCAAGATACCATTTGTGGTCTGATTGAAAAATCCAATATGGCCACCAGGTGGCCATCTTGGATTTCCGCATGAAACATTGTTATTGCGATTTCTCAGGAACTACCGCATGGATCTTTCTCAAATTTGGTACACAGGTTCCCCTTGGGGTCTAGTTGTGCAAGATACCTTTTCTGCTCTGATTCAAAAATCCAATATGGGCACCAGGTGGCCATCTTGGATTCCCCATGAAACTTTATTATCGCGATTTCTCAGGAACTACTGCATTGATCTTTCTCAAATTTGATACACAGGTTCCCCTTGGGGTCAAGTTGAGCAAGATACCTTTTCTTGTCCGATTCGAAAATCCAATATGGCCACCAGGTGGCCATCTTGAATTTCCCCATGAAATTTTGTTATCGTGAATTCTCAGGATATTACTGCATGGATGTTGACCAGGGGCCGCGGAATGGGGGGGCTACAGCCCCCCCACTTTTTGAGACTGCAATGTTATAAGTCCTATCTTAGATAGCACCAGTCCAGCATTTAACATGGCCGATATAGAGTTCAGCCCCCCCACTTTCAAACGTGCTCCGAGGCTCCTGTTGACAACTTGTAACCATCTCGGTCATCTATACGCGGTAAGACTGACCCTGGGATCGTGTGTATCCATTTTCAGCCTATTTTCGGCAACTGCAAGAGGGAATTTCCAGAAATCGATACCACATGACTTCGTCAGCCAATCAGCTAAAGTCTACCGACGTAACCCCAACGTAACTCGCCATTTTCGAGTCCTGTGATGTCCTACTTGTTCAAAATTACAGATCTACCACACCTCTTGGATGATACGAAAGTTATTCATTCCTATATATTTGGTAAGCCCGGGCAATATCTGTTTCCGAAGTGGTATGAAAACCCGTAATTTATCAGATTTCTCGAGTCTGCTCTCTGCCGGATGAAGGCCGAACAGAATCCGGTAAAGTACCGGATATCGCTCCGCGAAAATGGACACACGATTCGCAAGCCATCTTATGGATGGCGGAGTGTACGCAAATGGGATGTTGATACACAGGTTCCCCTTGTGGTGCAGTTGTGCAAGATACCTTTTTTGGTCCATTTCGAAAATCCAATATGGCCGCATCTTGAATTTCCCATGAAACTTTATCATGAAATCTCAGGAAATAACTGCATGGATCATTTAGTGTTCAGGGGGGAAAACACAAGTTAGAAACTCATCTATTGCAGTTCTTTAGTAAAAATTTCTCACAGCTACTTTCTCCAGTTACAGACAGATGAGCTACAGTGCCGTGGCACTATCTTTTGTAATATCTTTTGTTTACATTCTTTGTACAATGCTAAGTGTTACACACACCTTTATGCATTTTATGGCGTAATATTTGGAGTATGGATCAGTGGTTGAGACAACAGTAAGAAATAATTCTATCCGAGAAGTATTGATTTAGGGGACTCGTGAATTATCCGCATTTATCTCCATATGATGTAGATGTAAATCTAACCTATGGTAATTCGCCAAATAATTCAATCACAGGAAGTGCAAATTTCCACTCCATTATTTAAGAAACAAAGAATGACAAAGATGCTATCAATGCTTTCAAACTGTAGAACTACCACATCTTAAAAGATAATGCATAAGAACAGTTGGACATATATATAAACTTACTGTGATCGAATTATAAGGGAAATTACCGTAGAGAATATTTTGTACAATTCACCAATTAAAGAACCAGTAATATTGATACATATTTTGCAGGCATGTAAATATGAGCAAGGATTTTAACTCCTGATTCAAGGCTAATTTTCATGCATTCATTCTTACCCAAGTCGACTTCTCTGTTCACAATTCGAATTAGCACTGATTTATCGGCCCACTGGCTTTGTTCAAAGGCATTTATAAATAGACACGAGATGTCATTGACCTCAAATCAATTGGACTTTTGAAATGGGCCATATGAGTGTGTTATTGATTGACTGCCCTATGTATCTGGCCACACCTATCGCCATATTAGGAGGAACGACGTAACTACTGAGTAAATACATCACCCTACACAAGGTTCTGATTGGCTTATCTCTGGTATGTAGATGAAATTTACACCTCAGGTTTTAAATGCTTTGAGTGGTGCGATAAATCAAGGCTTCTTCGAAGTGTAAACAGAGAAGTCGACTTGGGTGTGAAGATGTCTTACCCCAGCTAAATCATAAAGTTTCACAGAGTCCTCAAATAATCCTTTAACTTCTGTATCCTTGGCAACCAATTCTATAATTTTCTGTGTGTCACCATGGAACTTGTCAATTGCACCAGGCTAGGTTGAAAAAATCAAAATAACAATGAAAATTCAGTGTTCAAAATCAAAATATACACTGCCAGGAACACAATGATTAAAATACAGGTATAATTCAACATGGAGGAGTCGTCATGATATTCTGACAATAAATTCCAGGTATTCCAAAATATATACTTCGGGGGACAAGAATACATTGTAGATCACACAATATGGGAATTCGTGCTTTACCGAGGTGCTAAATAACATGAATAATGAGGCTAGACTGTATTCACATTCACAGCGGTCGAAATAACGCCTGTCTACCTGTCGCCGACAAGTCATTTTTTCAAGTGACAACTAAATTAAAATTCCACCTGTCGCCGCGACAAGTAACTATTCTGTCCTAAAAATACTGAATTACGAGCTAATACAGGCCTAACATGACTGAATTGTCTTCCTGGAAACAGTTGTTGAGTTTCGTTTTATTTACATCGGACATTCTGTTCACTTCGTCATTCATCCCGCTGCCATACAACACGAGAGCTCGGGTACATCAAACTCCATGCAGGATTAATCTCCCGCTAGATTTGCACACGATCCACTTGAAAGGCAAAACTAATGGATAAAGTAAACGAATTGACTGGCACGATCTAGCGCAATCGGCCTATATTTCTATCGACTATTCATGCCTGGCAACTTCAAGTCGAAAATGAAACCAGAACAAGCTGATTGATTCTTACGTTTTATTTCGGAGAATAAGAGCTCAATAAAACTTCGTCAGTGAGTATTTTAATCGGAAGAAAATCGAGCTTGTCAACACGGGCAGCTAACGTGAACGTCATGTTGCCTGTGCTGATTTTTACTTGCTCCAGACAAGCGGACAAGCGCTAACGTCTAACACTCGCGAGTTGATCGAGTGAAGGCAACAACAACAACAACAACAATGATTTTGCTTGATAATTTGTCAGAACAATTCAACATATTCATTTGGGAACTCGACTTATCTCTTGAAGAACACAATATTTATTCACTATAACATTTTTTCAAAGTGAAGTTTTTAATCTGGGTAACCCACAAAAAATTTGATAAAACCCTAGCTCCTGCTGTTATGATCCTTAAGAAAATATCGTTCCAGCAAATTTAATATCATAATTGAACGTTCTGTTGACATTTTACTTTGAACTTCCTAATAGTGGAACAGTCTGGTGGCAGAAATGAGCCCACTGAGTTAACATCAGGGAGTAAGGACATTCATCTTGGCAATGCAGAGCTAAACGAAGGAGACAAATTTGTCGCTGTCATAAATGTCTCGCGATCGGGGAAAAAAAACTTGTGTTCAAATTCTCCAATGCCTGGAAAATGGAGAGACTGGTTGGAATATATGATGAGAGTATGGTGAAAAAAGTTTCAGTAGGAGTGACAAGCTGAAGTACCAGGATGACAAGTAAAAAAAATAGTTACCTGTCACAGTGACAAGTAATTCTCAAAAAACATTTCGACCCCTGAATCATGCAATTGTCTGTCTTTGTCATGTTTGTTGAGACTTACATTGTAATTATTTTCTTGCAATTTATTTTGAAATTTACTGTCCTCATGGGGCAAGAACAAAATATACTTTTAAAGAACATCAGAAAGACATCTAGCCAGCTTATACGCCTGAAGATTTGATAGAAAGACTTGATAGATTTGACAGATCCCAATATCTGATAGAAATTTACTGGTACAAAGTAATTTGCTCCATTACCCGTCTACTGCCATCTGGCTCCAACCTCCCCAGGAGCATCTCAAACTGAAAGAAAACAGAAAAATTCCATAACATAACTTCTACAATATAACTAGTAATAACAGAAGCTGCAGTGGAGAAGTTATTTGTGCCTACACTGAATTGAGCCACTGTCGATTATTTAAAATTCATGCTCTAAAATCTGAAGCTTCTTGTAAATACAAGAGTATGACATCAATGGTGGGAATCTTAGACTAGTCTTCTTGGAGAGATGTTTTCTACCTTCTTCTACTATTGGGTTTTGTGACCTCTTTGAGCATGATCCACACACAGTGATCGCCGACCCATGACCCAGAGATCAGTTCATGACATAATTAACTTCTATAATACAACTTTTTTTTTTCAGACAAATATGGTCATAAAAAGATATAAAAAGTAGGAAAATGTAGCATACCTCCCTAGTTTCTTGGACTAGTTCACTGACACAAGACATAAACAAATTGTCACCCTGGCTCGTCCGCAAATCTCTGAAGATATATAAGACAAACTGTTTTAAAGATTCACACTTATGGATGTGACAGATAATTCAGAAAATAAAATGTCATTATTATATTTTGACAAGAGGTAGTGTACATCCTCACATAGAAAGTAGAAGGATACAATTATGGGATCACCAGACTTGTTGTTCCATAATCTGGGATTATATATGATCTAATTCAATGATTTAACTCATTGCTTACGGCAAGCCGTTGTGATTGGTTGTTTCGGCCTCAGTAGCGGAAAATTGACCAATTAATGCCTCCGTGATACATGAATCACCGGAAGCATTCTTTCTAGCCTCGATTTCGACTTTATGACGTCGAGAATCTCCAAATAACCTCATGTCATGTGACAATTGAGTGGGCAAACTCCAAACATGGCGGCTGCAGTCGTCGTATGTTGTGTTTTTGTTTTCTCCTGACTAGACAACATACAACTTCAAGAACGGTTTCCTTCATCAGTTTTTATTTATACGAATCACCAAAGCATCAAGGATTGTAAAAATATATAGAAAGCTTTATGAAATGCGACAAATGAAAGGGGTTTTTCAAGCCTGGCGTCACCATCCCGTGTGGGCGACGTAACTTCGTAAGTTGTGCGTGTTTTTTTTTTCTCCCGACTTGAAAAAAAAACAACAAACAAGTTCAAGAATTGTTTCCATCATTAGTTTTTATTTATATGAATTCCCAAAGTATTAGAATTGTAAAAATATATAGTTTACCCTACCTACGGTACCCATGGAATAATCTTACAGCCATTATTATAACCATATGCGGAAATTAATATTTTGCATAATTTATTCCGGCCAGTTGTAAGTATTTATTCCGCAGGCAAAGAGTTAATCCTACTCTACTGTAAGGGATAACATAGGAATTCCATGAAAACTGCCTTGGTTTTCATAGAAAAAGAACATTTTTGATTAGAAGTTAAAATTTTATTTTCTTCGTAAAAAGGCTGTATCGGAATATTTAATAATAACAAGAGTCTAATTGGCAATATTCCTACGAAGTAGGCTCTCATTTGCAAATTGTCCAATAGTGAGTGAGTCAGTGAGTCCATCCGAATCCTTTCATCGGCAAAATAAGAAGAACCGGTGACATTAGAACCTTGATTTTTGTCATGAACGTGCATTAGGGGACTGTTACCAGCAAGTTCTGAGCTGAGCTACTTTTTATGAAAATTTGACCTACTTAAGTGACCCCCAATTCATCTTCCTCACCCTACTTTGTAGGTCCTGTGACGTTAGTCACACTACACATGTGAAATATTGTCATTAACAAAAACTAGGAGTGCTTCAGTGAGTTGCTGGCGGTCAGCGACATGGACTTTTGATCTCAATTTTGGTACCCGCCACATATCTTCCCAGAAATGCATCCACTCGCAAAAATGTGATTTTATTATTTTTATTTTATCCCTAGTGATCTTGGCCTTTGGACCTCAATAGGGTTCTTGTTTGGCATAAGCATGAGGTAATCCTAAAGTTTGATCACAATTCACTAGCTTGGACTGGAGTAATATCACAGACTAGGTTTTTGATAATTTGTTGTCTTTTTTTTTTTTGGATGAGGGTGTGGTGAGGGGGGATTTCTCAGTTCTGTGGTATATGTGTGGTGGACAGTATACAGTCATTTAACATTAGGGAGATAGAATAAATGGCATATGGGTGGTAGAGGTCAGAAGAAGTAATCTTCCTCCCACCTCATGTTTCTGGAACAGCCCTAATACAAATACCCCTATGCTGGTACATGTGCACAAACATGCGCAGTAGACATAAAATTGGATTCATCTGAAAGGTTCTCAAAGGACATCATAGAGTTAGACGAGGCCTGTCCACCTATCCTTCATACATATAATTTCGTATTCGGACAGGCAAATATTGGAAAATTTAGTATTAAGGCAGAGATAAGAATAAATACATGAATTGCAGGCAAGCACCTAAAAGGTGCGTGGACCCCTCAGCCTGTTTTTTTTTAGTCAAGTAGGATCAGGGCTGCATCTAGAGCCAGTTTAGTTTTGGAAAACATATGGACACCCAAAACTCAAATGAAACAAAAAATGAAAGTGTTGTTGTTGTTCAATTTGAAAGGATTTCTGAAGGAAATACTCCTAGAAAAAGCTTCTGGAAGCCTCAATATCGATCCGATTGCATAGCTGGGTATTGAATTTCAAGTTAATAAACCTCTGTTTTGTGATTGATCACAGGCTCTTTGCGCCGAAATTCACTTAAAAAAATTGGACCCTCAATAATGAATTACGAAAAGGAACTGGGAGTTTGGGATCGGAACCTGCAAAAAATCCCTGGATACCGTATATAACAGACTTCGGTTTCACGGTAGTGGTGTGCTGGGATTACAGCATGCAAGGAAGTGTAGCTTTATCAGTGGAAATTTATGCATTGCACAAGTGTGATAACAAGTAAACATCAAACATTTATAAACAATGTTTCTATTTGTTACCAAATCAAACCTGTTTCAATTCAATGCCTATTAATCTCCGTCAGGAAGATGATACAACGTAGAAAACGGAAGTTAAAACTAAAAGTTAGCTCCCCTAGCGGAGAGTTGTCCGCCCCTAGGAGAGCTCTCCCATCTAATTCCAGCAGGATTACTATATAGGGCCTATATGGCCCCAGCCATACACGCCCTCTATTCTCATTATAATTACCGAGACCTGTAGTGTTTAAGGCCGGCATGAGGGGACGGAGGGAGGGCCAATCAAATTGAAACAGGTTTGATTTGGTAACAAATAGAAACATTGTTTATAAATGTTTGATATTTGTTTCCCAAATCTTAAACCTGTTTCAATTCAATGCCACAGTACCAACATATGGAGGCGGGAACCTCGGCCTTGTGGTAACTCCCATAGCAGACTAGTAATCGCTGGAACGACACAGACATGGGTATAAATCTGAGACATTATTACACATCAAGTTAACCCTGGCTACAGACACATAGGGTAATTGAAGGAATTGATACAGTTTTACTTATCTGAGTGTCTCAATCCATGTAACTGTGCTCGTGATGTGGTACACATTTCCACCAAGTTGCAGGAATCCCGGGGCACCGTAGGCAACAACAAGGTCCTCTTGGTAGACTCTGTATGTCTAGGGGGGTCGTCAGCCGCAGCCGTTGCATACAGGGAGATCCTTGGCCCAACCATAAGTAAGGGGAGGACATGCGCTGCCAATACTTGGAAGGTACCAAGTCCACACCACTCTCAGTCCGCAAGCTTCTTGAGGTCAACTCACCATACTTGGAGTGATGAACGATGCGTTGGAATTGACCGTGCTTGCTCCCTGGGTCCTGCTACACATTCGTCAACTCTCTGTACTTGCATCACTAATGTTGACTCTAGGCCTGGAGCAGGTGTCTTTTGAGTTGAAAGCACAGAGGACCCAGCTGAGAACATCTAGAAGAAAGTCAGTTTCTGAAAGACACAAGCAAACCGCAGTTAAGGTAAAGTTTAACACTCACCATAGTGTCCGGCCTTCATATTGATGAAATGAGCATCCCTGGCCGGCCATCTGACTTATTTCTTCCTTCTAGTATGTGTTTCGAATGGGAGAATGAGATGAGATGATACAGCAAGTTGTCTGATTTGCTGTGGTGATCCAAAATGCCGCCCCCCCCCTTTTTGAAAATTTTTACTGGACCACGTGTTGGGCGGCTACCAAAGGCCCAAGCGTGGTCACACTATCTGATTGGAATGACATATCTCTCAGATAGAAATTGGTGAACGTGGAGTTCGCCGTCCAGGCACAAGACTGGACAATGTCGTGGATGGACAAGTTCTTCCATAAAGGCCATGACGTAGCTATGGCTCGGATTTCATGTGAAGAAGCAGTAGACAACAGTGGAGGGGTGTCAATGGCCAGTTGATAAGACCACTTAATGGTTTTCTTCAGCCAAGCAGCAATGGTATTTTTTGTAATGTCACGCCTTGCAGATGGGCGAAGGGACAGAAATAACAGGCGCCGAGAGCCGTGAACGGGGTCGGTACGAGTAAGATAGTGGCGGATGGCTCGAACAGGACATAGCAAAAGATCGTCCTCGAGACCATGTACAAAGTCTGATAGCGCAGGAATGGAGTACGAGCGTTGAGCACACGGACCTAAACGAACAGACTCATTTTTGGCGATAAATTCAGGAATGGGCCGAAAAGCAATGCTAGACCAATCCGCTTTCCAGGTCATAGAAGATCTCTCAAGAGCATGAAGTTCAGACACTCTGGACGCCAAAGCAAACGCCGCCAAAAAGGCCGTCTTATAAGACACAGCTTTAATAGACGCGGATTCTAAGGGTTCAAAAGGTGGATGAATCAGAGCACACAGAACCACACCGATATCCCATTTCGGTAACAGTTGCCGAGTACGACGCGACTGTAATGCGAAGGCGCGAATTAGCGCAGAGATATTATCATTAAGGCTAATTTCAGTACCCGAAGTAAGCCGTAACACCCTAGCCAGAGCAGATCGATACCCTTCAATGGTGCTGATTTGGAACTTCTTATCACGGTGAAGGTGAAGGAGGAAGTCAGCTACTAGGGAAACAGAGGCAGTGTCGGGATCGGCATCATGTTCTCGGCACCAGGAGACGAAATAGGCCCATTTCGCCTGATAGAGCTGCGATGTGGAGGATCGGTTGGCTGAAACCATCGTCCGTGCAACCTCTGCTGAAAATCCTTGGAGTGAGAGTGCATTCTGGATAGTCTGCAGACGTGTAGGTTGAGCCACCGCGGGTTGTGATGGAGAATCCCGTGCGGTTGACATAACAGGCTGGGCCAAACTGGGAGACAACGTGGTGGAGCAGTGAGGAGCGGGACCAGAATCGGGAACCACTGTCGACGAGGCCACCACGGAACTACGAGCAGAATGATGCAGTCGTGTCGAGAAATCTTTTGAAGAACTTCCAGAATCAGGGCCATTGGTGGGTAGGCATAAGCTAGGAAGTTGTCCCAGTTGATGGACAGAGCGTCGATGGCGAAGGCTCGAGGATCCAGAATCGGACTGACGAACAGGGCTAACTGGGCGTTGTTCCTCGTCGCAAACAGATCGATCAAAGGTGATTCCCAAATGCTGCAAATCTGTCGGAACACCTCCCGATGAAGCTGCCACTCTGTCTGAAGAACGGTGTCTGGCCGGGACAAGCTGTCCGCTAAGACATTGAGACGACCGGGAACATGGCGAGCATGGATATAACAATGATGAAGGCGAGCCCAATCGTACAGATCCCACACCAGACGAAACGTTGATAGAGATCGGGTGGTACCCATCTTGTTGATGTGGGCAATGACCGTGGAGTTGTCCGTCGCGATGAGAAGAGACGAGTTCGTGAGACGTTGACTCCAATGTTGAACTGCTAGGATGACTGCCTTCATCTCTAGAAGGTTGATGTGAAGTCTGGCATCCAATGTTGACCATCTGCCGGACACTTCCAAGTCGTCCAGATGGGCACCCCAGCCGGTCTCCGAAGCATCGGTGTAAAGATGGTGAACCGGAACCGGAAAACGGAATGGTACTCCCTGCATGACGTTGTGGCGAGAGAGCCACCAAATCAGATGTGGATGTAGAGACGTCAACACCGGTACCGCCGGATTTAGGGAAGGCGTCTGTAGGAAGGGAGACAGATGATACTGTAGAGGCCGAACTTGTAGTCGGCCGTAATGCGTAAGACCCTGTGTGGAAGTAAGCAGACCCACCAGACTTTGCCACTGCTGCCGTGTCTGTGACGTTGATGACAAAAACTTTCGAACCAGCAGTTGAATTTTGTCCCAACGATCCTCCGGAGGGTACACCAGTTGTAACCGAGTATCGAATATCGCTCCAATGTAGCGGCGGACCTGAGCCGGAACTAACTCTGACTTGAGAGGATGAGGAATGAAACCTAGGTGTTGTAGCACCAGTAGTGTGAACCGGACCTGGGCGTTGAGGAGAGACTCGTCCGCTGCCCACAGGAGTATGTCGTCTATATAGACCTCGATCTGAATCCCTCGTAAGTGAAGAAAGGCCATAACCGGTGTAGTGATCCGGGTAAACAACCAAGGGGCGATGTTGACACCGAAAGGAAGAACCTGCCATTCGAAGCGACGATCGTCGATCACAAAGCGTAGGTAACGGCGATGACGTGGATGAATTGGAATATGAAGATACGCGTCCTGGAGATCGATTGAGGCCAACCAATCCTACGCGGGCCCGAATCGATGACACAGAAGGCATCTTGAAATGAGGTGGAGTGATGAGATGATGTTTGTTCAAAACCTTTAGGTCGATCACCATTCACATCTGGTCTGAGTCCTTCTTTGGTACCAGAAACACGTGGCTGTAAAACCCTAGGCTGTCTTCGGTCCGTGGTAATTCTCTTACTGCTCCCTTGTCGATGAGCGTGGTGACCGAAGATAGCAGCGTCTGTAAGTGACCTACAGGAACCGGCAGACGAGAGGAACGAGGCCAAGCGATGAGTTTGGGCAGAGATTGAAAATTGAACAGGAAGCCCTCCTTTAAAACTCTTACAATCCAGGCGTCGTCGGTGATGAGCCGCCAATTCTCGTAGAAGACCTGCAGACGCCCGCCCACGACCTGATGAGAAAAGGGGCGGAAGGCAGGAAGCTGAAAATCTTTGGTTTGAACAGGAACGGGGATAGAATAGTCATTTGTTGGAATGTCCCCCTCGTTTGGAAGATTTCCCACGAAAGGAACGGCGACCCCGGCCTCGTGGCAGTTTGTCAATACCACGAAAATTACTCCGAAAGGTTCCTTCCTGTTGAGTGGTAGTAGTAGACGACGTACGACCTCTTTTCGATTTTCGTTCCGCGGCGAAAGCCGGACGACGAGCTACAGATGCAATTAGGCGAGCTGTCCGTTCGTCACGAACCGAGGGCATAACAGACTCAATAGCACCGTTGAAGATGTACTTAGATGCCAATGGTTGATGAAGCAGTTGATCCTTAACTGAATAAGGGATATCCGGTTTAACCACCTTAAGTAAGGACTCCCGTTGTGCTTGAACAAGTGAAGCATACGAATACGAACTAGCTTCGATGACTCGTCGGTTAGCGTGAACTAGCGTGTCCAAGAAACCACGCAAATAAGCTACGCGACCCGGGGATAAATAAGCCGACCCATCGACACGAATTGATGCAGGATCTAAAGCAATTCGAGAAGCCGCTAACAGAAACAAATCTGCGGTAGATGAAGCCCGTTGTATTTCTTGCAACATTTCCAAATTATTCTCCATAACTTTGGAAGCAACCGATACAGGAGTCAACCTACCCACCTTAGAAATGAGACTCAAATCCCGATCTCGTTTGGGTGGCTTGTCCGGTAACACGTTATCATGAATGTCATAATGAAATTGAAAACGAGGTTTACGCAACTTGTTGTCTTCCTCTAATTGTCGATCAAACTTCACCAAGTCATCCTTCCAAGCTGGTGATGGCGCACAAGAAGAACGAGATGCAGATGCCGCAGGCATAAAGGCC